>JAFELO010000155.1:67893-123007 GCA_017140195.1 Eumaeus atala
AGGAATCATGAGTGTTGATTGTGTGATAGGATCAAATTAGTATTAGATTTTTACTATTAAGAGAAAATAAAGTTAAAGGTTAGTTTAGACTTTAGCATAGAATTAGCCTGAAGTAAGTTGGCAGGATCGCACACTCGACAGTTCGGCTGCTACCAAAATTAGGACTAAGAAACTAAGATTAATTACAATTCTTAATTTTTACTTTTTGTTGTTTTTTCTTTATGTTTTCTCTACTTTACTCTAAAAAAATCTTTACTGTCTTTTCAATTATATGAATACAATTTGATAGTTAGGAATATTTAATATTCATGGGAATAATCATTAATAACTTATTCCTGAATCCTGATTGCGTGTTTTTAAAATTTACTAGGTAGGTGCAAAATAACTGGCCCGGTAAGTAGTAGGTACCACCAGCCAGCTTTTAGGCACAGCTCATTTTCGTAAAATTAAATCTTATTTATGCATCCAGTACTCACCACTTCTGGAGCCTAATAGACTCCCTGAGTAGCCAGGGGCACCGTAGCGTCCGGAATAGCTATGTTGAGACTGTCCGTCTGCGAGGGAACGTGCTCTGCCTGGACGGCCTGGTAGAGGGTCAGGAGCTGCCTGCTCAGTATAGGATCGTGCTCTCGGGATCGAACGTGCACTGTAAGCCGACACTTGATCCCACTCACGCTGCTTTCCGAAAGCGCCGATCGTCGCCAACGACGACAGAGGCCCAGTGGGGCTGGGCGTTCCGGTGAGCCCGCCACAACATGAATTCGGTAACTTTTCTGGTAGCTGCGTATGGAGCCGATGTATAGTCCGGGAGCGCCGGCGCGAGGCGGCCGCAAACACAAGCACCGCTACAACAATGGTGCCACATATTGCGGCACTAGCTGCTATGGTGATCTTGTCCATGTTGGTAGCAGCAGCAGAAACGGTACGAACTTCACGACATTGTGAATACGGTACTGTTTCTGGACTGACGTGAACTTCCTCTAAAGAAATTACGCAAACGACAATACATTCCTGAAAATAAAATACATTTCTATAATAAACAATTACTTTAACCTTCTCAATGCGAAACTACTATTAGTAATGACCTTTCATGTTATTACGTGAGAATTTATTTGACAGTTAAGTGAATCAGAATTATATTAAAACACTAGCTGACCCGCCAAACGTTGTTTTACCGGTTTGGATGAAGAACCCTTTGACTACTATCTACATTTCATACCACTGAGTGGTCAGTAGTATGAAAAATAGAGAGTAACCGATTCTCAGACCTACAGAATATACATATAAAATTTGGTAAAAGTCGGTAAAGGATAAAATTATCCTCCGCGTTTCGGAGGAGGAAGGTAACTAACATTGTGACACGATAATTTTATACATAAGATGACAGAAAAGGAGGGAAAAGATCTGAGTGGAGAAACAGTATTTTGCATTTCAAAATTATATCACTATGACATGTATTAAATATATGTACCTATATATTTGGTTCCTAGCATGTCTATAAACTACAAATTGTTCATTTCTTATTATAAAACGAATAAAAGTATTTTCATGAAAATTACCTGAGATGGAACGTTCTTAATTTTGAATTCCCGCTCGCTTGCTTCTAACGGTGGTCCCTGTTTGAAGCTTTTATCTCCAAATAATCGGTAGACTACTCGAAAGCCGAGAATATTGGCAACATCTGAATCCCACTGAATTATAACAGAATTGTCTTGCCGGTATGCATTTTTTACTATAACCTCATTTGAATCTTCGTCTTTCAATTTCTGATGAGGAAAATTTATAACTTGGGGTGGTTTTTGATTAGGAGAATGTCGCCACGTAGGAGCTGCCGGACGTACTGCGAGAAGTCGATTTATTTTTGATGTGGTTGTCGAAGGTGGCGATGTTGAAGATTTGTAGGTGGCCAACATTTCACTATTATTGTTCGTCGTCGATACAGCCAGCATTGTAGTGGTTCTTAAGCTAGTTGTGGTTGTGGTCGTGGTTGATGAAGATGTTGTTGTTCGACTCGCGTCCATGGCTTTATTTTCTTGCGATGTTGTTTCAACTTCTATACCATATTGTATACTCTCACATACAAGTTCACTTGGCTCCAAACTGTAGAAGCCGCGCTCACGAAAGTGTGGTGGATTACCGCAAAATTGGGGATTCCTTTCACGGGACGTTACTTGTAATTCACCGCTGCGAATCCATTCGATTATCCACCGTAGACGGCAGTCGCAAGTCAGAAATCTACCGCCAATACTGAGGCCTCTGAGCGTATGATTTAAATGAGCTAAAGCTTTTTCTGGCACAGTCGGAATTGGATTTCCGTCCAGTGCTAGTAGAGTAATTGAGGGGTTCTTGAAAAACGCGTTTGAAGGTAATTTATTTAATAGATTAAATCCAATATCTAAAACTCTCAATTCGGATAGAGAAGAAATTGCTTCAGTTGGAAACTCTGGTAGTAAATTGTTGAGTAGACTTAAGGAACTCAGGGTACTTTTGATTCCTATAAATGCGTCTTTTCGTAAGTGAACGAGTAAATTTCTTTCCAAATTAAGAGCCGTCAAGGAGTCTAGGCCTTCAAATGTTTTCGCTCCATCAGGTCCGGGCAATTCCCGTATACTGTTCTGGGAAAGGTCGAGGAACGCCAGATTTTTAAGCCCTCTAATGCATTCTGGGACCGCTTTCTGCCTTGTGCCCTTTAGGTTTAGATTTTTCAGAGAATTCTCTAAACCTGCGAGGGCTTGAGTTTCTAATGTTACATTATTGTCGGATATCTTTAACGTAGTGAGCTCTTGGAGATTTTCAAACGAATGGTTTCCAATCCAATTTATACGATTTTTTGAAATATCTAGTAACGACAGACTTTTCAGTACTTTAAATGCCTTTACTGGCACCTCAGTTAATTCGTTATCTTGTAAATTCAAATTTTTCAAGTATGGGCCTTGTCCCTTAAAGGCGTTGTCTTCAATTTTTGAAACCCTGCAACCTGATATCTGTAAATTATGTATCGCTAAGTTTGCAAACATTTCGTTGCTCAGATACGGTATTGTCGAGTTATTGATATACAGCAGGTCAATTGATATTTGCTGGGCGTTCGAATCCAGCGCAGAGAGTAATGTAGCGAAGTCCACCTGAAATATAATGTACGGTTAGGTTATTAAAACTTATTAAATTTTTAACGTTATTCATTTAATTAATTAAAATGGAGGACGCCTGTGTTCAGCAGTAGACGAATAAAGCCTAATCATCCATATGTTGTGCAGATCTCCATAGGTGTCCGTTTAAGAAAATGTCCACAAAACATACCTGATCACATTGTATAGACAATTGTCTCGCTAGATTGAAGGCACAGATGCAAGTCACTTGCAAGGCGGGCATGTCTTTCCATGGACACTGTCCTTGCGTGTGTCGAAGAGCTGCCATCAGTGACACCATCAGCAACCACGACCGGAGACGGGATCGTGGGCGATTGTCCTGTAGAATTACATATGATAAAGTTTATATATTATATATCTGATATGAACTATATGATGTAATGCTATATGAAAATTCAGTAGCATACCAACTTGTCACTTGTGTTCTACTCAAAGGTAAGCTCCAAGAATTTCTACAGTTGGTACGATTCATTTGATTCTGTTACCAATTAGCAATAAAAATGTTTACAGTAAAAATTGATAACTTTAATGATTAGAAATAAAAAGTGTTATCAAAAATAATTTATTTTAATTTTGATGACATCTTTTATTTATAATAATTTTGCTTTAGTGCACTTGAGTTTCATAGTGAGTTTTGGGATTGGTTATCAACATTTGTGATCAACTACTACACAAAATATTTTTACTATTTATTTTATTATTATGTACTATATCTGTTTTGTAGTACATCGATTACTGTCAAAGGGTTTCTGTGGTTGCCGCGGCCGATCCTGGCGACACAGGAGTGTTAACGGTGGGCCATTAAATAGTCAATTGCTAGACAAGATCAGACGTAACATGAAATTCTAAATCAACAGAAATTTGCAATCGACACTCTGATCAGGATCTAAACATGGTAATAAAATACCACGTTATGTGTTATCACCAATATTTAAAGAAAAAATAAATCTCGATATATTCTGAACATTTTCATTTGTCTTATGTTAAACTAGACTATTCAGCTCTAAAATATTTTTTTCAATTCAGCCCAGTAGTTTCTGAGATTAAACAAACAAACAAACTCTTCAGCTTTATATTATTAGTATAGAAGTGTTAGATGGTATATACATATATATACACACACACACACGTAGTTACACTGACTCATCTCGATATCTTCAGACCTATACATTAGTTTCGCTTGTTTCGTTTGGTTTCGCAATTTCTAAAAATTTCCTAGCGTTTAACCAGTCTCTACACAAGAACGTGGATGAGTCTGACGAGATTTAAGCTCCTCACTTCCGCAATACCTATTTGTTTTATTACCTATTTCAATTTGCTTTTATTTAGAAAAAAGGCCACTCCCTTGAAAGAAAAACAACTAGCATGCTCTATGCGTAGTTATCTCCTATCAAAAGTATATTGTTGTATAAATCATATCTATATATTATTTTGTCCTTCCTAAACAAATGTCCATCCCCGATTTCACCGTATCAATAATTGTATTTTCCTCACTTGCGCAATACGTATTATGTAAAATTGCTTTTATTTATAAAAAGAACTTTACAAACTGAGAGCAAAAAATCCTATGCACATTCAAAAAATAATCCACATTAAATGTGTTCATATTTAGATGTTCTCCTATTTGGGTTAGTGGTCGTACGATTTCGCCGATAACGGTGCCCGCCGACGGCGAGGTGTGACTTAGATGCTGACCGTTTCACTTTCATACACTATCTGCTTTTAATACATTTTACTTTGGCTTTTAATTTCACTTCACAAGTCTTCTATTTGTTTCAACTGTTTAAAAGAAAACCATTCGCGGTCGCTTCGTCGCGTTCGTAAAACAAAAAATCGGGAATAAAAAGTTGCCAATACCCACCATATAAAAATAAAACGTCCTATATTTTACTATTAACCCTAATAGAACGTACCCTCATTTTGGTCAAATGGATGTAACTAAAACCGTGTCGATGTTTGTTAGACTTAAAAGCTATAAAGTATTCGTGTATTAATAATATTAATCTGTGGACTTATCACACCACTTTAGCCTAATCTTGTGCTGTGGTACAGCAAGGGTTTGTTTTACAGGTACTATGTAACGGAAATATATTTACTACTTTTTTATAGATATATACAAAGATCCATAACATATGTGGAATGCAACCCGCGACCATTTGCGTAACGTGCCCGGGATACCCGCTTTCGTTACCGTTTCGGTCGTGTAAGTGTAATTATTTGTGTATTTGGTTTACATTTATACCTGTACCAAGTGGTGCGTAAATGCATTTCACCTGCTGGAACCAACACTACAAACACTGATCGTAGCGGTCGAGCGTTGAAATCTCACATATAGTGACACAGCTACAAGACATATGACTGACAGAATGACAAACTCACACACCAATTACGGAAACGAGCCCGGGTTCGAATCCGTAAGATGAGAGCTCAGATTTATATAAATAAAATAACGCGACTGTAGAGAGCTCTAATAATAATAAATAAATCAAGAACACGGCTTTTGGCGATTTGGAGCGCAAATCAACCCCTCCCGTTAGGAGGGGGGGGTGACGAGGCCGGCCTCCTCAGATAAGCCAAACATTAAACGAGCGCAATTATTCTTTTCCACGACACCGCAACTTAAACGGCATCGTGCGCGCGCCGTCCCACTGGTGTGGGGAGGGGGACCGTTTCCCCCTTTTCGGTCCCAATAATAATCACCGTCGTATCCCTAAGCCTGTTCGAATGACTACGAAAGACAAAAAAGTCTTTCGTAGTCATTTGAACTGTTAAGGCTAGACAAGCGTCGCCAATCAGTAGTAGGTCCCTCCGAAAAAAAAAAGGAAACCTGTACCAAGTAGCGGATTGCCAGTTTATGACATGCAGTAATAACGTGTTATGAGTCTGTTATCGCGCTTAGTAAAATATTTACCTGATTAGGACGTGTAATGGCAACAAACTGCTCAGATTGTTTCCAATTTTAAAAAAAACAAGCCACATAAAGCAAATTTCTTAATAATCTGTTTGACTGCGTAGTTTTTCTCATAATACCTATGCTTGTATCTGCAAAAGGACGGCAATACCCTTTGCCTGTACTGGCGGTACAAATCTGGCGATGTCAAAGGTATATTATTGAATAAATCATATTTATATAGGTACCAAACAAATGTCCATCCCCGATTTCACCGTCTCGCATTTTCAAATAAATTTCCGCGCCCGACTCCTTCGTATACAAACCATATTCGTGGCAAATTTCATTGCGATTCGCAGAATTATTTTGTCATGGGAGCTATAAAATCATTTGTTTTCACGTATTTGTTTATAATACCTATTTGGTACGTAGTTATTATGTATATATAGTTATTTCTCTAATTTCTTTAACAAATTTACGCTTCATAATTAATATAATATTATAATTGACGTAAATATGACGTTTTTAATATTTATGTAGTCATATTTTATATGACAAATAATGCATATAGACAGCTTCAGTTAAAATCGTCGACAACAGATGGCGTTATTACCGAGATACATCGCGCTATCGTTTTACCGACATGTTTTAAGGCAGTCGACATTACGTTTCTTGACGTTGATCTTTCTCAGGTTAAACGGGGAGTGATGATCGGTACTAGCACGCGTCTGCGTGATGTCCGCCGCCGAATTGTTACGCAATCGGCGGGCCAAATGTATCTGACCCCTAAATCTTTACAGAAAGATCCTTTGTGTATATATATATAGATCCCAAAGTTATTTGTTAATCTACATCGAGAAATGTGGATTAACATTAACTATGGTAACTTGCATTGTGTCAATTTATGCCATATTTAAATTTTGGGATGTGCACTCGTCAGACTAACGTTCCGAGTCACAGCAATGTTGCGAGTGTAACATCTCTCTTTCACTCTTTCCGAAATGTAACTGAACGTCATACTATATCGTACGTAGAGCGACTTATAGACATCCAGTTTTTTGTGTTATTTCAATATGTAACTGTGACTATAAAGCGTAAGATACTAAAATATTATATTAGTTACGAATTAATTTATGAAATCTCTACTAGATGGCGTTATCACCTTGTATGTTAAATGTATTTAAGGTGTAAGGAGTGTTTTAAATAAGTTTTTACTGTCAATAACTTATTTACTACTTTTGAAAATATTCACTCAACTGAACCCAAATTACACAAACTATACATGCCGGCTGAAGTCTAACTGTTTACTGTTTGGCCTTTAATGATACCACTAACAGGCCCCGTTATTTTACTTAGTAAGTAAGAAGTAGTACCATGCTACACTGGAGCCGACTTGGCCCGGTACGCCTGGAGAGGTACTGCTCGCTAAATGTCACCGCCGTAAAGTGACAGCTATACTGTCACGTTGTGAGTAACCGGTGGCCCATTGAAGGGTTGGAGAAAAGGAGGACAATGCGTTTGCATGACATTAATACGGATTTAGGAATTGGATTTAAATATAATCAAGACATCACCCCACGTGAAGCGGAAGGTTCAACTACGCCGGATAAGCGCCCGCGTGTGGGCCATTAACTTATAAACATACGAATCGTCGTCGAATACGTTTGTAACGCTTTCGTAGCCGGCTAACAGTTTAGAAACCAAGACGCAATTTGTGTCGCCTAGAAAGAAATCATTAGTGTCGCCACTCGCCCACCCGCCGGCGGCCGAGCTTGGCTGGCGGGGCCACGAGACCGATACGCAGCGCAATACGGGACACGTTATAACATAACTACACGTAACTAACAACAAAAACAGTCTTTTAGGATTAATAAATAGGTAATAAGCGACTGATGTATGACAACGGAGACATTCTATCCACACTCCCCTCACCTAGACCTCCACTGAAGGAATCGCGGTCCTTACTCATGACTTATGTGGAAGTGAACTGAAAGAAAGAAAAAAGGGGAATGTCCTCCTCCCTTACGGAATTTGGACAACGGCCATCTCTATATAGTCACAGTACATATAACAAATTTAGTATAGAATACACATTTATTTAGTTATTAAAAATAATTACATCCATCCGGTAGCCGGTCCGGGATGGATACGAATAGCAGGAGATCGGCGTTCATTGAAAGAGGCCTATGTCCAGCAGTGGACCGATAAGGGCTGATAATGATGATGGTGATGAATCATTACGTCGTCATACACTAACAGTAGTTTCCTAACTTAAAAAGATCACAAATCACTTATTAATGTGTCGAGATATAAGAATTAAAAAAAAAAAAAAATTGGGAAAAGTTATATTAAATAAATACATGCATATAGGAAACGAAACAAAAGATATTATATATCTATATTTTTCATACATACACGAGAAATGAGCAGCAGTGTAATAAATTCCTAAAAAGGAAACTACTCAGTTGAGTGACTCCGGAAGAACCTGGTGTTTTGTCTGTTCTGTGATGAGGAGTCTGCGCAGGACACATAATAGTACACAAGTGTTTGTGCAGTTACAATTGTTCTTATCATTTCATCATTCTAGTGGCAAGACCACTAAAACCACTAAATCAGGTTAGTGCTCCGCGAAGCGTAGCACTGTCTTCTTTGAGAAGTGTCATTAGGTTAGGCGCGATCGTCAAAATATGCGTGTAAACGGCATATGTATTTATTTAATCGAGTTGATATTTAGGGTTCCGTGGCCAAATGGTTTTAAAAACGGAACTTATAATTTCGTCATGTTGGTTTGTCCATGCGTATGTCACAGACTTTTTACTCGGTGCTGTATGTTCGAGATTTGTAAGGTATCCTGTTAACCACTACACAATAAAGTAGTAGGATCTAGAAACATACAATTACTAAGGATAAAGTCTTTCTAAAACGTATGGGGACACATTATATCGTATGGAGACAGCATAGACTTGTAGAAGTGCGGGGTGTCTTTGGATATGTCTTTCTAAATTATATGAACTATGGAGCATTCTAACAAAGATTTTTTATTTTGATTATGCTTTGTGAGATATTCGTTTCTATAGTGATAAAATGTGTCCCTTCCCCCCTAACTTATGAAATACTGAGGGGAAAATAGTAAAAAAATATAGTTCAGTAGACAACCAACAAAATAAAACGACAGTTAATCAAAAAACATAAAATGGGTTTTATGTTGGTGATTCTTTGTTTGCCGCTACGGAATCCTTCATAAGCGAGTCCGACTCGGTTTTGGCCGGTGTTCCCTTTTTAGATACGGAAATATCAACGTTTAAAAACACAAACACGACTGTTGAATGTAAACAGTGAATTATTATCCAAGTACGAAGTAAACGTAACACACTGATGTTGTAACAACTAACTATGCACTGTACGGTCAATTAACAAAACTGGCTCCACGTGTAGCGGTATAAAATATCTTATACAGTTTCATTATAGTTTTTATTTATGAACATTTTGTTTTAAACTTTTACACGCGTAGCTACTTTCTTTTTGTAATAAAGCGTTATGCGACCACGCTGCGGTTAGATTTTATGTACTGACACGCTCGTAATCGCAAATTCGCCAGCGTAATGCAGTCTTTATTCATTTTTTTTAGTTCCAAGGAGGGATTAGATTAGTGTCAAGTATACAAAGAGTTTAAAAATAAATTAGAACAGGCAATCAAAAATTATATACATTAATTAATTTCTTGTGTAATGTGTCAAGAAAGGCTATTTATTTATATAAATAAACTAGATGTGTCATGCGGTTTAACTCGCTTAATGTTTACTCCGAGAAAACCATTATTATCTTCGGGATACATAGTATTCGCTGTTATTTTAAAGTGTTATCATCTAAATGCGTTCAGCAGTTTGTAAGATGACTTACTACTTAGGAATGGCACATAATACAGCTAAAAGTTATCATCTAAATGCGTTCAGCAGTTTGTAATATGACTTACTACTTAGGAATGGCATATAATACAGCTAAAAGTTATCATCTAAATGCGTTCAGCAGTTTGTAAGATGACTTACTACTTAGAAATGGCACATGATACAGCTAAAAGTTTTCATCTAAATGCGTTCAGCAGTTTGTAAGATGACTTACTACTTCGGAATGGCACATAATACAGCTAAAAGTTATCATCTAAATGCGTTCAGCAGTTTGTAGGATGACTTACTACTTAGGAATGGCACACAATACAGCTAAAAGCAGGTTTCACCCGACTGACTGACAGGAGATTTTTTTTCGTCTATGTGTATGTATGTTGATGTCTGTGTTCCGTCCTATTTATACGGCATGAATGTCTTAACGAATTTTAATTTTAAACCCTCGAGGTGTCGTGAGATTTGTCTTCATAGTGCGAGTAACGCTGTTAAACACATAGTGTATATTAAACTAGCTTTTAGCATTCCGTGCATTAAGCCCGCGTGTAAGTCCCGCTGCAGCGTCAGTTAAATGGCATTATTGCACAGCATTTTTGCACAGCGCGCATCGTGGCGTAACTTAACTCACGTTGCAGTGAGACCTAAATTGTCATCAACAATATACAACAATTTTATATGGAGGTAGAAAAATAAATAAAAAGACATGCCTATATTTTTAAAACGACCATTTTAGTATTATACACAAAGTCGGGTTGTCTCTTAAAGTTCATGTTGGCTTATTATGTATCTAATACGATATAAATAAAATTGAACCCGCAAAAATACATCATATGCGGGCGGCGCGTCCTCTTCGCGGACCGCCCAGTACGCTTCTGAGCGTAAGCAGTTCTTATAACACTAAATGCACCATTTACGTATATCCCGTTAAATCGGCCTTTTATTTAAATGAGTTTGGCGTGCGATGTGTAGATATAATTTACTTTATAATATTACGGTAGCTAATCTTTGTAATTCAGAGAAAAATGACTAATTGAGCAATAAATACATGTAGTATTTTACACTTGTTACATAGTCTTTGTTGAAATTCTTCAAATTCATACAATACTTATAAGCATAATACGCAAATATTATTTGTGTTTTTTTTAATAGCATAAGGGGACAAAGGAGTAATCGTAGCCTTTTGATGACTACCGACGCCCATGGACATTCACATGATTGTTACGCAGATGCGTTCCCCTCCTGTCCTCCCCCCGCACGAAACGCGAAAACGGCGCTGTCATTTTGCGCCGGTATCAAGTGAGCGGTAGGTACTTCCCCGGTCGTGCCAGTCCAATTCCGTTGCATACGGGGATGCACCATCATGCATGACACTACCTCCTATGCAGGATAGTACCACCTCTTCCTAATAGTAGTGTCTTGGTTTTATATCAAATAATTAGTAATTTTACTTAATTGGTAGGTACCAATTAGGATGATTCAATAATTTGCTAGACTGTCTTTGTAATAAGGAGGCATATTCAACCGCAGACCGCGTTCATCCCGGGTTTGAGTCTGAGCAAAAATGTTATTTAGATTTCAATTGTAACAACACTCCGTCTCGGAGACCACGTTTATCCCTACACCTTTATTAGGTTAGGTTTTACACCTCATTTCTCTTCGGTTGTGTCGGTCTGCTGTCCCATTTGAGTAGGAATATGAATGATTTACTTACACGATATCGAATAGAAAGTATCGTACTCGTCACTAAGTAACGATAAATATGTACTAGTAAAAATATCGATATCGAAAGGAAAATTATCGATACCATTTGTCTGTGTGTCAAAGTTGGTAAGTATCCATAAGCAGGACCACTGTAGCCGAAACTTCACTAGGAGGACGTCATTATATATATGAATCAATAATTGAAATAGTATTATCGTAAAGGTAGTCTTGCAGTACGATAATAGTAGAGAATAAGTACTACTATAATAATACGGAAGAGAAAGTAGGTAATGTAATCTTTGAAATAAACCAACAAATTAATGAACTCCTTAGTACGAAATACATACTACATATAGATATATCGCGTATGGGTACTATTTTGTAGTAATCTGTGTAATAGATTATATTGCATGAGGCTCGCATCATCGTTTTTTGTTGTGAAACAAACCGCACACAGCGCGATGGCGTAGCGCAAACTTCAGGTTGCGCTACCTTTTACAAGAGCTTGTTGTTGATGGAGTGAATTTGATCACGGTCTACATTCATGATTTGTTTATTTTAACGTTTGATTTTGGAAGAAGAATCATTAGAAAAAGTAGTATTAGAAAATTCGTCACTCAGTAACGATAAATATGTACTTATTTATATAAGACTACTTACTGTCTTAGGCCGTGTTGGACACGATAGAAATATCGGCAAGTGTTATCGCTTATAAATTATTATTTGTGTATGAATTATGTGTCTTTGCTCTCTGATGAATGTAATTACGTTTCATTTTTTTCACCAAGTTTTATTGCATGCAGTGCGTTCGTTTCCGTTTACATTGTTGAATGAGGTTGTTCAATTTTATTAAGGTATTGTTAGAAATTTTTGCGCATTTTTCAAGTTGAACATTTCCATGTTTTGAATTTGAAGGTTCAAATCGGAGACTATTTAGATAAGCAAATATTGATTTTTTTTTACTATATTTCATTTAATTGCATTTTAGATGTTTCTAGCAATGGGTATAATATGCTTTACTTACGATTAACACTCAAGCGATTATATCTAATTGGTTTGCATACAAGAATATTTCTACCGTCGGCTATGTCTATTTAAAAAAAACACGAATAATTATCTAGTTATAAGAATAGTAGTTAGTGGTTGATTTTCGAATACCATGGCCGTCTCTATTTATATCTAAGGTTCTATTGATCTCAATAAAAGAAATCGCTATTGTATTATTAATAGAAGTGTGTGTTGAAAAATGGTTTCCCAAAACCAAGTTTTTGTTTTAAGTATTTTGATTATAACTAGCAATTTTAAATGGTTTTAAGTTCGTGGTAGTGTTGGCATGTTGTGCTTCCTTTGTGCATTCACCATTTACTTTCACTTATTCCGATTTCTGATTTAGTAACAACTAAAAACTTGCTACACATGAAAGTAAATAATATTTTCTTCCTATAATTAACAGCGTTAACTTTATTCTCACAAGGTATTTGTGTGTGTTTGTCCGGTTATCGATGAATTCCCGATGTAAATATTAGTTAAACTTTAACTAAATACGTATGCTGCAATATTGTAATGGCAGGTAGTATTGTGATAATGTACTCTTTATTTACCTAGCAGGGACTTCTCGGTCCCTCTCGGTTTCAAACATTCCCATATCGGGATGCATCTATCCCATCTGCAGGAGAAAGGGGGTCGGTCCATCTTTTGATTCCAAACCTGGTCTCGTCTTTAAACTTAAAATACAATACCAAGACTATGGCTGGTTGTTATTATCGTTTCACTAAGAAAGCTTGCTTGGATTAAAAATACTTATTCCACGTTGTCTTTGTAAACAGAACGTCAGCTATCTTTATACAGAATGTCCCGTACGGTGTGGATCAACGGTACAGAATACTTTTACTTATTTTATCGCACTTTATTTAATGGGTTCGTAGCCTGCACAGACTTAAGAAATGATCTTGGAAATACTTTAGCTGAACTACCCCAAGATTTACATATTCGGATGTGGCTAAAGCTCATATGATGGTGCACCAGCTCATTTTTCACGTCAAGTGACGGAAAATTTAAATGTAACATACTTCAATAGATGGATAGGGCGTATTGGTACTGTTTCTTGGCCACCACGCTCGCCTGATCTTAATCCACTGAATTACTTCCTCTAGCGGTATTTTAAAGAGACAGTCTTCGAGCCCACTAATGATAGCGAACAACAATTAGGACAAAAGTTTTATCATGTTCAGAAGTTGTAAAAAACAACGAAAGGGCGTTACGTAGTTTACGGCGATTTTTTTAAGACGATGCTGGTGGTGCATAAAAACAAGAGGAAGACATTATAAACATTTATTGTAATAGAATATATTGTCTGAAATAAAATATATTGTCCGTAAATATTCCACTGTACTCTATATCTTAACTTGTTCTAGAATATATTACTTGTAAGTGGTTATAAAGAAAAAATGTAATGGAGCTAAACAATTGTAGTTTTACAAACACTGCGTGAGTCGTAGATGTTTTTAAAATAAACTTCCTCGAAGTTGCCATAGATTTTTCCAATAGCACTGTTCATATTTTATAAGTTCTGCCATTTACTCAAAAACTACAAATGTTAATTCGTAATTTTATTATTCTGACTATTATTCAATACTTTGAAGGGCCTATATGATAACTCTCAAAATGCAACTCCAGAATATTTGAGCATTGTTAGATTTCTAAAGCTGGTTTAAAACATTCCTAGTGAGTGACGGCTGTCCTCGCGCACGTCGCTCCGTGCACTGGCACCAGGCGATGGGAAAGCCGGCGATAGGAAAGGAAGCGCGGCCCATTCGCCGGATCCTCTGCATTGGTATTGGAAGCTACATAACTTCCTCTATTATTCTTTAATTGTGATGTACTCGTAACCGTTGGTAGGGCTGGCGAGGCTACCTTTCAGCTATTTTCTAATGGTTAAATAATAAGAAAAAGAACGATCCATAATTATAGGTAAAATATAAATAATATAAATTTACAGGAAAGAAAATAAAAAAAAAGCTGTTTTTTTTTTTCACTATTTCCCGTAAACTTATATTATCCTTCGATACGTACATCTTTTCATGTATAAACATGATTAAATTTTCTACGTACTTTTATATAATTATATAAGCGATTATAAATAAAGTATAAATAGTCCTCTCGGTCCGACAGCTTAGAACTATAATTCTTACAACCAACAGATGGTGTAGTACATTCACTGAAACGAAATGAGTGTCCAAATTTGATAGAATCATTTTAGATGAACAGTACACGGAAGCCGTGTCGGGGACAAGACACTGGCGATATTTGTGTGTCAACTGTGAACTTGGCTTCCTTTGTGATATCATTACCTGGCCGTTACCCACAAAATTTATATGGCATTCAAATCGGTACGGCCAGATATATAATATAACACTTGGTTCCTGCACCAAGTCTAACAATTAGTATAAAATAATCACACACACACTTAGTTACTTGGCCCTAATCTAAACAGATTGCACTGAGGTAAATTTCTAATTAATCTTTATTATAAAAAAACAGTAGGAACCAGTCTCGCTAACGAACTTAATTTGGAGGCTGTAAATAAATATAATTTAGTATGGCACACACAGATTCCCTACCTAATGATGACATTAGGTAAAAAAAATAATATGAATTATTTTCTTGAAACTTGCATTATGTTACATCTTATATTTCCGTCCGATATAAATATACAATAGCGTGGTTAGTAAGTATTAAACAAAAAAAATAAAAAATTATGCATGACACCAAGAACAACAAAATTTATAGCAACGTTGGTATTTTTATCTTTAAAAATTGTAACACTATTGAATTAATTTAGATTATTGTAACACTATTGAATTAATTTAGATTATTGTAACACTATTGAATTAATTTAGATTATTACATATTGTCTCTTGCTGATCGCCTCGTTTCTCTAAAGTGTAATTACACCTTTTCACGCTTTACTCGATACTAGGCTTCACCGCGTCATTATTGAAAGGTACTCATTCTGAACTCAGAAGTAGCCCTGAGCTGATAATAAATAGTACGTCCTACAATTGATAGCAAAAAATTATCAATAATTCCAGTTCTTTAATCTCACTTCGAGCGGCGGGGAAACTGTGTAATGGATCGATGAGGCGTATCATCATATGTACAAATGGCAATTACTGAAGTAATCGGTCAGATTAGGATCTTGGATAGGCGCGGTTGTGGTTAGTGTTGTGGTTGTGTAACATTCAAACAAAACTCGAGTCCCTTCCCACATAGGAAGTTCAACTTCCGACTATGATTGGGTTCATATTTCATTTGCGATGAAGTTAAGTCGTATTGTAACAACAACACCAACACACCATCAAGCCAGTTCCCTAAATGTATTGTATCCGTTTTATATTCTTTTATACGGGTGTGGTATATAGACATTTTTCTTGAAAATATATTTTTAATGATTTCCGATTATTAAACATTGTGTTATACCTTTAATTTGGATGTTAGGTAAATAATAATGATAATAATTAATGTACTAACTTAATATTTATTTTTAATGATAGCTTGTTATAAAGAAGCCGGGATTAACATTACGTAACTTCGCTAGATAAAAATTGTAGATTTGTAATGTTTGTTGGCATTTACCTGCTCTATAACCTTAAAACGCGGTCCCGTGTTCTAAGGCGATTTTATAAAACTCCACCCCCAAGGGTGAGCTTGTGGGGGTGAAGTACGCGAGTGAACCCGCGTGGCGCTGCTACTCCTTGTATGAAATTGATTGCCATAGTTTGTATTTATTCAAAACGATAACGCGCCTACACAAGCACCACAGAAATAATGTTATTTCTGTGGTGCTTGTGTAGGCGCTTTTGATTGGAGGTGCCGCAGTTGCGCGTACCAACTTTAAGACAAGTTAAAGTGTTAAAAGCCGGGATTAGTCTGAGTAGCGGTTTCATTGTATAGCTCAACAAAAGGAGAAAGGACGACAGCCCGTTGCAAAATCTGTGATGGCTAATGTCTATAGTGCCTCCTGACTTTACTGTAATCTTACTCCTGAACTTTATACGGTTCAATAAATAACATAGAATTACTGAAGTTAAAGGTACCGTGAAAGTGTAAGCGCACAGTACTTTGTGATGGAAAGGCGATGTGCGTAAAAAGCCCGGTATGCCCATCACCGTTTGTGAGTGGGAAAATCGTGTAAAAGTGTACGTCGGCTAGCCGTGGCCGCAATGGCGAGCGACGCGCGACGGGCCGGGTGGGTGGGGGAGGGGGAGGAGTGCCGCATCACCACATACGACATTATGATTATTTACCGACAGGTGGCCGTGATTCTGAGACGCGGCCAAGTTCATTATCACTTTTTCATTTTAGGGTTAAGTTACTAAGCTTTAGCTAGAATATATTCCCGGATATACCAGCTGAATATTAGTAGCTGCTTGAAGGTCAGTACGTACAGAACACACACTGATAATAGTTGATTATGTCCGGAAATATATTTTTTTATCAGGCTGTGAATCCTCAATCCAAAAGTATATGTCCTTCAATTTGTATAAATATTATTAGGTAATGTTCTGTCTTCGACACTGGTGATAAAAAAGGACAAAATAATTCAGCTCCCCAGGGCGTTCATTGAGGATAGATCTGTATATTATTATTACATAACATTTAAGTCAGAAAGGCTACATGACACTATCCGATTGTCTGTTATCTTTAATGTGCCGTGCTTTATCGTATCTTTAATGTGTCTGCTTCAAAGTTCCATTATACTTCCTTATTTGTACAACTCTCCATTTCCTCTTGGTCACTATATGTCTCTGTATTTTAACGCCTCATTTTTAAATAAAGCAGAATATAATATGAAAATATATTATATTCACATTATACAAAATTATTTGTCCGACGTTCGTGTGAAGAAACCTCATCAGATATGCAAGGTGTTTCACGTGCTTTCCTCTGCCGGAGAGTAATACAGGTAATGATCATTTAGTTTCTAATATTGTTTGGAACGTGTTCGCTCGCATTATGTTAACGGGAGGCGTTCTGTCATCAATCCTCGTGTCGGGGCGTATGGCGCGGAGAAAAGTGTCGCGCTTCGCACCTGCTGTAGAGCAATGAACTGTGCGAAACTACCTGGTATACTTGGTATGTTCAATAAGTTTTAATAACGAGATGAACTGACAATAATTGAAATGTATCTAAGTATACTATCATAATGCGCAATCATCATCATCATTATCGTTACCCTTATCGGCCTCTTGCAATGAACGCCAAGACGATCGATCTCCTGTTACTCACTCACACCTGTTACTGCATCCCGGCCCAGCTACTGCACGGAGATCGTCTTCCCACCTGGTGAACGGTAGACCAACACTTCGTTAACCTAAACAACGGCCTCCAAAGCGCAATGTACAAAATTAATATACGGCAATCAGAATCAGAGGCCGTTGCTTGTCTTCTTGTCAGCGGTGTCGAGATTTGCCCACTGTCCATCTGCGGCTCTATAATATTTTAAGTATTTACGTGTAAAGATGACGACGAGACCGGAGGTGCGGACGCAAAGTTTGATAAACACACTGCGACACAGTTAATACTCAGCGCATTGTTCGAGTTAGATGCCATCGAGTTTTTGTCAGCTGAACTAAGTTCAGTGAAACTCGCGGAAAAACTTAACACTGACAAATGAATGAAATCCACAGAGAGTTCATAAGAGACGCGAGGTGTTTCTACCATCGATTTTCCCACTCACCCGCGCCATTGCTATTAACTGTGGGAAGTGACATCTATTATTTGGCTATTCGCTCTATTTCCTGTATTTTTTTGATTTTTACCGCCTATTATCAGTTTATCCGAAGTTATAGGTAATTCTCACACACTGAAAACCTTATCTTCACAATTACTCAATGCGCTTTGTTACTGTAAATATCTTAGAGTACACTGCAAGATGTCGGTGCCGCTACACGTAAGCTTACTGTGAAGTGTAATTCTTGACGTGTTACAATGCAGATTTGTCAAAAGTAGTAGTATGTGTTATCGCAATACGTGTTGAGAAAACTTGGTGAGAATATTGAGAATGAGAAGTTGGTTTCTGCATATAAAATAACTATTTGATGGATTTTATCGTAGTTTAAAGCCCGACGTTTCAGAAACTTTACTGCAGCCATGGTTACGTGTGATCTGATATGACTGATATATCAATATAACAAGTTGTTATAAGTGATTTCATTTATAATTATTTATTCGTTCTGATTACCGCAAAAAACGATAATTGTGTGTATCTTGTTGTAATGACGCGTCAATTTTTGATTTGATTATATTTCTCACTGGGACGCTATCGGGCTTGTTATATAACTAAATACACCGCGATAAATCAGTTAAAGTAATTTTATTGTAATGAGTAATATTCGTATTAATTTAATACGGCATTAAATAATGAATTGTCATGAAATCCCAATGTCTGCAAAGGTATCTGCGGCACTGTGAGAGCTCCTCTCCAACTCGGAAAGAACGTGAGCTTCTTATGGTTGAGCCACGTATGGTTTCGTGCGATACGGGAGCGTTTGGGCTGATTACCTCAACGCTCCGTTCCGCACGGGTCATGCTACCCAAGGGGAAAGCGGTCACCATTCGTACGAAAAACTTACCAAGTATGTATGCGTTGGTGATAGAATTTGGCTTGAGGATAACTGAGACTCTTCAAGACTCGACGTTTCGACCGTTCACGAGTAGTCTTTGCATTACGTTCGTAACGTCAAGAGTCGAGGTAAATACTTCGATTAAAATAGTACGCGATTAAGTCCCGTTTGCAGTATGAAAGTACGAATACAAATCGTTTCAGCTTAAAGTAATTTATCTGTTCAAGACGCTATGACCTTTGTTTTTCTTTTCCCTATACCCTTCCTATCTACTGCTCTACAAAAGTACAAGCTCTACACCAGGAGAGGAGTTAAATTCAACGTGCCCGTTAGTTTCCAAGTGTGACAATTTATTACAATTTAAAAGGAATCAACAATTGTGACAATTGGCACCCAACGTGGAGCCCGGCGGAAAAGAAAAACTATTTAATTATCATTTGGTGATAGCAGATAGCGTCTGCCATCATTCCGCCTTCCAAGTAAACAAGAGCAAAGGAAAAAAAAGTGTCATTTTTTCGACACCGAGCACCCCTTAATCTAACAATCGAAGATGACAGATATACTTTTTATAAAATGTTTAAGTAGCAAAAACATAATTACAAGTATAATTTTTCTGACTCAATCGCTTTTAGCTATATAAAAGTAGTGAGGTAGAGTCAATATCACTTTAGATCCTCAAACATTGTTCCTTTGTACGGTTGTGGTTCCATGAAATACTGGGTTAAATGCTGGCATGGTATTTGTTCTGCGGTATTATCAAGTATGAGCATAAGGTGTGGGTGCTGTGGGCTGGTGTATAGGCAGGACCGTGGGTAGGTCCACGATACCTATTGGCCGCCCGCCGCCCCACTCGTCGCGTCTTAGCAAATAAACTATTAAGGCAGCACACACAGGGGTCAACTTTACTGAGTAAACAAACCCTCAAGGTAATGCTAAATGTTGAGTCAACACAAAGAGTCAGTGAACAGATTTAGTCTTACAAAACTACTTAACAGCTTAGAATAAATAATTCTCTGGCCATATAATTTGTATTTTAATTTAATTGAAATTAAATATACACTATTATATAAAGCTGAATAGTTTGTTTGTTTGTTTGAACGCGATAATATCAGGAATTACATGCCCGAATCGAGAAATTCTTTTTGTATTGAATAGCCCATTTGTCGAGGAAGGTTAGGCCATATACGATGACGCAACAGGTAATAGGACCGGCGTTACGCGGTTGAAACCTCGTGGTGATGCTAGTTTTACCATAATTTCGTATTTTATGCAGGCACGTAAATCTAGATCTGTTTACAGTTCTTTTGGCGTTGACTGTACCTACATTTTGCGATATTATCAAATTCATATAACGAATATGTTTTGATTAACCAAACTATGATTAATTGAAATATAGTTGAAATCTTATCAACTAACCAAAATTTGAATACAGGTTTGCTTGTAGGTAAGTTAATTGAAATAATTGATGTGTCCAACGTAATGGATGTGATATACATCCATTATCATACATATAAAATTCCTGTGTCGCAATGTTAGAACATTACTCCTGCGAGACGACTTTAACAGATTTTTACCAAATTTAGTATGCATAGTCTGTAGGTCTGAGAATCGGCTACTATCTATTTTTCATACACAAAATGATTAGAATGCTTCACTTTTTAAAATTGTTTTTTGTGTTTTTATTCGTTACAATTCGATTTATGAACGAACAGCATCTGTCGGGACGGCTAGTGTATCTACATTATACATTTTTACCTGTTCTTTGTTATACACAGTGTTTTTCACTAACGCGGTGAAAGTGTGCGTTGTACGACACGTGAGAGTGTCCTAAATCATCCATTCGTGTGATTCGGTGATGGTTTGTTAAAATATTACTTTGGACTTGTAAATATGACCTTGATTCATGTTTTTTATGTGAGAAATACTTTCGTTTGAACAGGTTTTTACTAAAAATGAAAGTCTTTGGGAATCTGTATTTTGAATTCGTAGTCTATGTATGACTAATATGCACTGTATCGAAATATTTCATCGCCTATTGCGTAAACACTGCACCGATATTCGTTAAGCATTTTATTAATCAAATATAGATTCCCTAATGTTATTAATGCGTGTCTGTATGTAGGTTTGTGAATTTGCTTGTGACTATATTCAACACCAAATCTACTGAACGAATTAACACGAAGTTTGATACACTTTATCCCGAAAAAATGGGATAGATATAGCGCAAGTGAGACCGTGGAGCACTGGTAATACTACCTAGAGGTAATAGCAATGCAGACCGAGATTCATAAGTTTGCAGAACCTAGATAATTACATAGAAACATAGAAATATCAAAAAAGCAAAAACTTGACAGCGTAAAAAAATAAGTCAAGTATTGACTTAGGAAAACAAGCCGAAATTACCGACACATCTCACGTTAAAATTTAACAACCCGTTTAGGAAACGGCTGAGCTGTGAGAAACTGAAGAAAGATACACATACGAGTTCCAAATAGTCTCGCGAAATTGTGTATCGAACTCGTTTTTGTTCAGCTGAAAGCAACCTCGGGACCCAGCGAGCAGAAACCTTATGGAACCCAACTCTTTCGTTATTATGTGTTGCACCCGGCCATAACTAATGTTTGTTATCTCAGCTATCTTACCAATGGTCAAACGTCGGTCACCCAGTACGAGATCACAAATTTTATCGATGTTTTCTTTCGCGGTAGAGGATGTAGGCCTTTCACTCCTAGGATCATCTTTAATGCTCTCACGACCGCGCTTAAACTCAGCTACCCACTTCTGGACACTGGAACACGATGGAGCAGACTCCCCCAAAGTGCTCACCATATCTTGATGGATGTCTTTTGGTGATAGGCTTTTTTTATTGAGGTACTTAATGACTGCACGGTTTTCAATTTTCTCCATTATTGAAAATTGCGTCAGATTGCTTCAAACAAATAATCACAGAAAATGTATATTGTGCAGTATCGGAATGAAACTGCGCACAATAAATCAATATGACACATACTGTTAAATTGACATATTTTTAAATGTACCGTACATTTAAAAATATGTCATAGCTCCATGTAGGTTAGGCCACGAACTTTTAGATCCACCCTCGTACATACACTCTAAATATTTAACCCTCTTCCTGGCTAAGTTGGACAGGACATCAGCATCATCTATTTTTTATACTAGCGAACCGCCACGGCTCCGTCTGTGAAGAACACGGGTTGCATTGCTTAACAATTTGTACTCCTTATACCTTTCTCGGGAATCCCTCTATCCCTTGGTGAAAATCATATACAAATCTGTTTGGCATATTTTGAGAAAATCAATCACATGCAGACGGAGGGCTTTCGGGGACTTTGTTTTAAAATTCACTCGCAATTGAAATAATAGATTTTGTTTGTTGGGACGCGTTAATCTCTTGAACTACGAACCGGATTTCAAAAAATGATTTTGTGTATGATAGCTACAATCATAGGAAAGGTGTAATGCTACGTTTATTAGGAAAGGATTACGGAGTTACGCGTGAGAAGCCGTGGGGCGCTGCTAGTTAGATATGTAATGAAATCTCAAAGAGAAAAAGCGTCGTCAGCAAGTTACATTGTAAAGCTAGGAACAGCTTTATGTGTGCGATTATTTTTATTGCTCAGCTTTTTTATATCATAGGGCACACGTGAGTAATCAGAGCCGTGTAGATTACGGACGCCCATAAACATCCACAGAGCTAACGATTATACAGATGCGTTACGCTCCTTCAGAAATCGCATGCACTATACTATCTCCTATACCTAATCATAGTCAACCTTATTTATAAAAGTATACTACCTCATGGTCCAGTGGTAAGCATGTTCAACCACAGACTTGTGGTCACGGGTTTGAATCAAATCAATTTTTATTAACAGTCTGTAGTCGGAAAGTTAGCGCACCTTGTAACGGTTAAGTAAAGCTAATCAAATAAAGAGAGAGAATTTACATTTCTTTTGCGATGGTCATATAAAATAAGAAGCAGACATATGTAATGTAACTAAATGATGTAATTATTTGTGCCATAATTACATTCTGCTTTTTTAATTTCTCGATAGTGTACTTGGTTCTGTCAATTTTATCGTTCCTTTAATCCATTTTAACATATATATTTTTAAAAATTTACACAGCACATCCAATAAAATATTTAAATACCATCTGTGCTTCGGATAGAATAATCGAAATAAAACATTATAAAAGTATCCCGTTCATTAATCTAAATAAAACATAACAAAAATAGCGCGGTTTTTACCGAAATAAAATAAGTATTTTGTGGGAAATAAAACACAGCACAGTTGGTTAATGTTACACATCTGTTCGAAATTTCATTAAAATAACCCCATTAGTTTCTGAGATTAGCCCGGACAAATATCGTGCGATTCTTGTATTAGGCATTAGCAGAACTTTTTCTTTTTTTGTTGACGCAGGGAAACGCATTTACGCACCTTCACCGGCCCTGAGTGAGGTCCAGTAGTGTGGGGGACTCGCGGCACATGATACTGCCGTGTACCCACAAAAACCACAGCGAGTGCCATCAGTGCCGTCCTTTGTGAGGTGCCCCGGAACAACAAATCATCCGGGCACTTCGAGGGCTAGTCAGCCCCCTAAGGGACCAACTCTACCTCCACAGACTACTGCCTTGTACTACAGGACAACACCACCGATTTTGGGTCTGTGCAAATGGGCGAGGTTCCCTTCCTCGCCCCTTGCCCCGTGCGCAAAAGCGCCTCAACCTGTTGCTCTTTGTTCTCCTCTTCTTATAAGAGGGGTACCGAGAGCGATTCCTCCTCCTGATCTTTAGCCCCCTCTTCTTATAAAAGGGGTGCAAAGATCCTCCTCGGTCTAGGTGGCTTTACCTGGGTTAACCCCAGGCTACTAAGCTTCTCCGCCTCGATCATGTGGGGAGTCACTAGCAGACCAGACCGACACTTCTATGATTGTAAACATGTTCCATATTATTTACTCCTGAGTAGGGTAGCTCTCTGTTTAGTTACAATCTGTGTACAATAATGTTGATGACCAGCATAGCCGAAGATTATCACCTACAAACAAAGTTAGAAACTACCTCTTTACTGTTAAAGTATAGCCGATTACAGTAACAAGTGAACGAAGAATTAATTTTACAAGTAAATAGTTTTGCTACACATATTTATTATATATGTTTGATAGCAATCACTTTTATCAATTTAATTTACTTCTGCGTCAATGGCAGCTACACGAAAAACGAGATTATTGTAGAAATGTCTTATGTTCTTTTATTTAATTTTAATTTTCTATATAAAAAGTAAACTATTTAAGTGTTCTACAATTTTATTATTATAGTAGATACACGTGGTTTCACCCGGATTCCACTCCCCAGAAACGCACCCTTAGTGGTGGAGATTCGTAAAATACGTTCTTAGCCCCTAAACGAACGTACCTGCCAAATTATGTTTGTACGTGTTATAGTTTCTGAAATTTCGTGATTAATCAGTGAGCGGTATTTCGATTTTATACATAAATTGTAATTCTATTGTATTAATATATATATTGTATTATTTTTCTTTCTTTAACAATGACAATAATAAACACAACACATTTATTTATATTGAATGCTCCTATTACAATGCCAAGGACGTCTACATTTTTACGTGTAATAATTGTTGACATAGAGCTTAAAGCGTTTTCACTCTGCAGTTCCACCGTAAGTGGGTCGACGTACGGGACATTGTGACAAGTACTCTTGTAAGTGTAGCAATAACGTCAACAGACAATTATATAAATATGTATTAGTAGTGTAAGCTTTACTTTAAAAAACTTACTTTAAAGCTAACTTTAGTTGCACATAAAATATCAATTATGAGCGGCATTTTGAGGACCTCCAGTCAGATGTGCAATGAATTAAAGATGAAAGAGGAGAAAAAAGAGTCTCGAATATTCGCAAGACACCGACTTGTTCTCTTTTTTTTTTATCTTACCATTATGCGGTAATCCTCGTTTGATATTATTGTATCCTGGTCAGTATTTAACTCCTGTCACATCCACGTTACTAAAATTGATTAATCACTGGTATAATCATAACTTTATCACTCGATTTACAAACGGGCACACGTGATACTTGTACTATGTTAGGATATACAGAGTCTGTATAAGCCCCATGCTATCGCGATAGTACACTCTCCGCTCGCGTCGGCTCGAGACTGCGCATCCGCAGGTGCACCCCACCATCGTTTCTTGACCTACACTTCTCTCGGCTCTAGTAAACAAACGGTTTAGTGGAATACAATTTAGTTATAAAAACTCGATTTGTTCGGTTTCCCCCTGTTTAACTTACATTTTGAGTTAACGGTTCTAGCATATTTTGTTATACAAGACGTTCATGGCGCACACTCGCTTCGTTCGGTGTTCATAAAATACTCTTATAAACCAGTGGTTAAGTTATTGTAATAATATACTTTGAAATATATGTTTATATACGTATGAAAATCCTCAGTATTTTAGTGGAGCGTTTCGGACTTAACAAATAAATCACACTATACATGTGAAGGAGAAAAGCGTGAAGTAACACTTTGAATCTGTTTTTTAATGTAATACCTGTGAAAATACCTGTTTAGAAATGTTAATAACTGTTACGGTCAATAAGGTTTAGTTAGCATAAATCACGCTTTGCCCCCCTGCTGTCTCTTTCCCTTTTGGCAAAAAAATTGTAAAAATGAATGACATAAAACTGTAGAAATAGTTTTAAAAGCGTGAAAAAGAAACGTTATAAGTGTTACAGGAATAATTCTGTAACAGATCTAATGTGTAACACTTGTTAAAGTGTCCCATATATCAAGGTATTTTTCAGCGTGCAGATGTTGATACTTGATCGGCATCGTTATTCGCTTTATTTACCCCCTCGTTCCTATGCTAAACAATACAATCTGGTAATTGTTACATAAAATTAATACATAGGTACAAATTAGTACTGACTATGCGCACGCACAACAAAAACAATAGCACTTTGATAAGTAATGTGTATGCAAAATTGATCATCAACTTCATCAAACTTTCACTGTCCCATTTGCTTGTGAGAAACGCTTGTTTAATCATTTCTTGCAAAATTTGCATTTGCGAGAGAAAATGTTTCTAGGCGCGGACGTAATTTTGTTGATGTCGGCGGTCGGCGCATTCTTACAATTCATTCGCTTTCTTTGTAAGGTCAACATCTTAAAGTTATTATTTGGAGAAAGTTTAAATAAATTATTTCATCGTGAACTAACACTACGCTATATTGGGATTCTAATGCTTATTTTGTATTTGTCGCTGGCTGATTTGTTATAACATCGCAGCGAGCAATGAGCGGACAGCTCATTCATTTTTACCCGATTGCATTAGAAGGAGGGTAGTGCTTTTCGAGCGTTATATGTATGTATGTAACTATGTATGTAGATTTCTATGTTCCATGCCACTTAGAAATAAATATAACTCAGTTCACTGGACAACCGGTTTTTCTTGCACATTTGATAATGTACTCAATAAATTAAAAGGGTTTTTATTTATAGTGTCATGGAGGGGATGCCTAACGCTCGAACGTGTTTGCTTCACCAAAAAATGCAGCTGTTGAACTGCTGTATCAAACGTGCAAAGGAGGGCCCAGCGAGTCAACCCGGCAATTCCTCGGAAGACGAGTTTTATGACTGTTCAGAAAACGAAGGCGCAGAAGACCAACTGCCCTGGGACAGGCCAGTAGGGCGAATGAGTCGTCTCGAGAATGCTAATCTCAAAAATGGGGCACCCCTCTATATTCCTCATACCCAGGTTACTTTTTATAGTTATATATTTATATAGTTAGATGATATGTAAAGTTTATGAATTTACATTGTCTGGAAGTAGTGTATGTACTTCTAGGTGATTAGAGACGAAAGTCGTGGAATACATTTTTGATACTGGATAAGGATAGGTATTATTTAATCGTAGAAGTAAATGATACAATTTCTCGACAGGATCCCGCTCCGAAGACCGAAGACCAGTTAGATGAAGACGCGGAGCTAATGGTGAGGTTAGGCGACAACGCGAAAGCGTCAGAACTGCGTGCCAAAATGATGAGCGCTTCGCTTCTCTCGGACATGGAAGCATTTAAAGCTGCAAATCCTGGGGCGAAATTATGTGATTTTGTGCAATGGTATTCACCGCGCGATTGGAAACCGGACGATGGGGGCTCGTTAGGTGATCGCATGCTGTTACCGGGAAATCCTTGGGTGGAAGCGTGGAACGTCGCGCGACCCGTGCCGGCTGCTCGACAACGTCGCTTGTTCGATGAAACTCGAGAAGCCGAGCACGTATTACATTACCTTCGCTCAAGGACTGTAGGTACCGTTGTAGAACTCTTACTCCCAGCTATTTTAAAGGCTGGAGCTGCGAAAGCAGTCGCAGAAGGAGCTCCTGGCACTAGTTTGTGTATCGGTGGCGTGGACAAAAGAAGAACGTTCGAGATTGCCGCACGTGAACTGTTTGAAGTGGAAAAGGACGCGTGCAGATCTGTTTGTGTTGAAAAAGTTTTAGGCAATAGCGTAGAAGGTAAAGCGCTTGATATGGTTGGAAGATCTCGGGTTTTGAACGCAATGGGTGGCGCGTTGCCAACGCCAACTCGGCGAGAATTTACGTTGCGAGTAAAGGAAGAAGTCGGCCCGCAGGTCATGCGAGCGGCGCTAGCCAACGACATGATGATCATTGGTGCATTCACAGAACGGATTGTAATATTGTAGCAGTAGCAGGCGAAAATACTTCTATTGAATATCAGAGGCCTTTTAAAATATCGAGAAAACTTTTGCGTCACTAGTTGTTTTCTGTTGAATTTTGATGATGTTTGTGATTATTATAGCTTTATAGAATAATAGTGAGAAAGTAAGCAAGGAAGCATGGTGGTTTATATGGCACTGTTTTATGTCTTACACAAATTTAATATAATCAGTGTCCAGTAACAATGTTCGTATGTAAAGCGTGCTAAGCTCATGATTCCTCTCGTATCCTGCTCTGTGTTAAGTGCGTAATTGCAATTCAGGATGATCGAGTATTAGCGTTCAGTTATGGCTTTTCATAGTCAAGATAATTAAAATAAATTACTGGTCTTAAGGGAGTATTTTTAACATGCAAGTCTTAAGTAGGCAAATTTGTTACAAACGACAGATGTTGCACTGCGAATTTTGAACATTTTAATTCGTTTAATCACGTAAATTATTACTACAACAACTTAGTGTCTATTATTTTAATGCCATATCATGTATTTTTTTATATTCATAGATTATTTTGTATTCCGACACAGAACATACATGCATGTGGCAGTTGGGAAATACACTTATACACCCATATCTTTTCATTACCAGAAGAAGTAAAGCAGAAGAAAAAGGCGAAAAGAACTTAAGTGTTGTAATAAAATTAATAAATCTCAATATAACATAGGCTAACATAATCAAGCCCATTTGCGTGCGTGCCTTTAAGTATTTACCTACATACTTGTGAAGTAAAGTGGGCTTTACCTATTTACATACCTGATTACTTTTTGTTAATAATACCAATAAAATAAAAGAGCGTTACTACTTTGTATATATTTATTTCATGAAGTTTTGTTCTAACTTTGCCTCATACTTTGAAGACATGAGGACCAACAAAATTACCTGTTTTAGTTAGAATAGAATCGTTTAGTAATAAATTAAGTAATGCTGAAATGTACGATTCAAATATAAAATATCAAAAATGCATAATAGATATAATGTTATAAATTGTAGGGAACAAATTTACAATTATTATTATCATTTACAGGCATATAAGCATAAATAGGCAACAGGTAGTACGTTATTTACCAATAAGACGGTCATTGTTCAACGACAGTGTTGTGCACACTCAAATTGTTTCTCAGTCAACTTAAAATTATGAATCTTTTCTGCATCGCGTATTCTTTTAATTTGTTCTAAGTTTGGTTCATCAACTAATCGTCGTCACACGAAAAAAGGCGGAGGCCTTGAGACGGACAGATGAAGAGACAAGTGGACTACCGACAGAAGTGAAAACTTAAAACTGTATTGGTAACAGTCGAGGACGAAAATTGCGAAGTGAGGATGACACGAGATCTAAGGTTATTGCTCACTTAAAGAAGTTTTCACCTCGAAATGTCCATAGGATCGAAAGCAGCTGCAGCGAGGCAAAATCAACGAGGGATCGCGCCCTCTGACACAAAACACCGCCAAAGCCTGTTTCATGCGTTTCATCAGGCACCCTATTAAGCCTATTATAATATAGTCGTAGAGATTTTTTTTAATTTCCACTTTCTTAGTTTCTACTTTCACGATCTTTTCTCCTAACAGTAGCAAAAAAGCGTTAGGGACTTTTGATCTAGCCCTCATGTCGACAGGCCTATGACAAAGGAAAATAGGGCATAATTTTTTTATATATCTATACTACTGTTATAGAGCTATGATAAATTACTTATGAGTTTGAACGGCCCACTCTCAGGAGCTTCAGGTCCGACTTGAAAAAAATATTTCAGTGTTTTAACGAGGAAACCTATAACAAAGATTCTGATCTTTGATAACATTAAATATGGAATCTAATAGCGATAAATTTATAACGGTATAGTTTCTTGAAGGATAAATCGGACTAGCCAATTGTGATAAATTGTAAAACTGTAACACGAAGTGTCCAAAAACCCACTTTTAAATTTCCAATATTACAAAAAGTAATTGTAGAAAAATACATCGCTAGTGATAAGTTTCAAAAAGTTTTGTTGCAAGGTACTCTATACAGCTTACCATCGAAACAATAATTCAACATAAGGATCTCGGTGCCTTAAGAACTTTTGCAATTCAATTTCCGTGTTACAAATCTATTGCCAAGTGTAAATATCAATAGAAAATGGCATCATCGAGAGAGGCAACCCAATTTCGGTTGTCCACGAGACGTTTCCGCGTAAACGGAGTCTGTCAAGCTTTAAACAGAACAAAATACCATATCACTACCTTTCAACGTCTGTCCTATTGGCTTGAATTTGGCTTTATACGCTGCCGCGTGTTTAGATAAGGAATTGCATTAACTCACTTCCAAAATTAAATCAGTGTAAGTGAATCAAATCGCATTAATTACAAACAACAGCGACACAATTTATTATTTAGCTCTGAACTAGTTCCAGTTCCAGAATAGCTGACGACATAAATGGTCAGCAATCCAGACTTAACTCCAGTAGATATTCACGGGGCTATCTCAAAAGTAAGACTTACAAACATAAATTTAGAAAAATACCAAGATATATAGTGAGAGTCTCAAAACCCTCCACATAAAACATGTGTCAAATTATGCACTTTGCAAAAACAACTTAAACCCATGCGCGTAGAGTTGAAATTTCAAGGAAATATTTTTAAATTTTGCATCTTTTTTAAATATGATCTACATTGTAAAAACGACGTTAGGTTGACATTCCAAAAAATACAACGACGGATGTTTTACGTCATCACGTCAACACTTTCCACCAGGTGCGGATGTGGTCTAACGCAAGCCTATTAATTATAAAAAATAACAATGGCAGTTGAGTATGAAATCGTATATCTTGTATTTTTGTAAATCAATGCTTACAAAGGTAAACTAACCACTACAACCTAATAGTGAAACAAAATTTAGTGAAAAAAAAAAAAACGGGAATGCTTACTAGCGTATTATATCAACGTCAAATAGGTTGTAGTTCCTATTTGAAGAGTGCCTAAATCATAGCTGACATTTGGACAAAGTATTTTTTTGTAATTAATATTTGCTAAACATACACTCCCATGCATACTCCATGCTTGTAAACATCACTATAATATACATTCTAATCTGCCTTACAATTTGCAATGTTAGTTACTAATATAATAATATAAATAATAATTATTTTCACGTTGTTTCCGGCACCTTTTAACTTAGCTTAGTAAAACGAGTTTAGTGAGATGGGTTATCTGCTCATCCAAAACAGCCCAAACTTTACACTATTAGAGACTCCTAATTTCATCAAATTGAAAGTCTTTTAGCGTCAATTTCATCATAGACTAGTTACTTGCCAAACCTACAGAGGATTGTTATTTTTCCCGAGTTATGCGTTTAGTCTTATCCCTGAGTTGTCTGACTATTTCTTTTTTTTGTTGACGCGGGGAAACGTATTTACGCGCCTTCCCTGGCCCTGGGTGGGGTCCAGTGGTGTGTGGGGCTCACGGGACATTATAGCGCCGAATTAAAAATATAAATAATTACAAAAACCACCGCGAGTGCCCTGAGTGCCGCCCTTGGTGTGGTGCCCCGGAACAAGAAATCATAAGGGCAGCTGGACGGCTAGTCATCCCTCAAAGGGGCCGACTTCACCTCCACAGATGGGGTTGTCCCGCACTACCCCACCCACTTTGGGAGAGTGGAATGGGGTGAGGTTCCCATCCTCGCCCCTTGCCCCGCACGCAGAAGCGCCTCTTGTTGCTTTTTTGTCCTGTCTTCTTATAAGGGGGATGCAAAGAGTATCCCCATCGGTTCCATTGGCTTCGCCTGGGTCCACCCCGGGCTACTGAGCCCCACCGCCACGATACTCTGCAAAGCTGATAATTGTTAATTGTGGATCGTTAAAGGTGCATTGTCAATGGCCAAATTGTACAATTATTACAGTTATTACTATATTATTATAGTCGTGACATTTAAGTGTTATTGAAATGTGTATGTGCAATTATTGGAGGCGTTCTAATGATGGATAAAATAGGTATTGCTATTGTTAAAGTATGAATATATTATATCCATTGATTAGTATTTAAGAATGAGTCGTTTTAGAACGTCCATTTCGATTTAGAAGTGGAGACGAAATCATTATTGTAAAATTAAAAACAAAAACTATGAGTGCTGATTTCATATGCTTGTATTGAAGTATCAAGTGGTAATGGTATTAGTATTCGCTCCTTGAAGCGAGGTAATGATCGTACCAGAAGAGTAGAATTGTTTTATATGGGCACAAATGGAGCGGAATTATCGTACTTTTGACATTAATAATAACTAGTATCAAACGTATTGTTCATGTTTTTGCACAAGCAAAAATTAATGATTAATGCGCCGTGAGTAAAATTTTGGCACTGTTCCTTATCAGTGTATGAGTTGGGCGCAGTCACAACGTCCAAAGACAAAAAATGTTCAATTATGTTACAAATTATAGTTCAGTACGCGTACGATAATAATATACTATCATACACCGTACGTAGGCACGTAATTATTGTACGTGTACGATGATTGTTGTACGTCGAACATTGCACGGTTCTGACTCCTAACTACCACACAAATTCTTTGCAGTAATTTATTTGACATATAAGTTCCTAATATGCAAACCGAGACTTTAATTGGATCGAGTGAAATCGGCCCTAAATCTCAGTGATAATTTGGGCAAATGTCAAATAAACCACGTGATTGGCCAATTTACCTGCTTATTTATTACATAATGTATCTCTAGTGTTCGATAGTCGTATCATCAATGTAAATCGATATTAAACGCGGGATCAAAGTTCTCGGAAACGCGGTGGCTGAACATCACTTTCGCCGTGTCCATCATCCATCTCCTAACGATTCGAAAAAATATCCATCACTTAAGATTAAACATTTGTTTTGGTCCAAATTTGTTTTGGTTTTTTGAAGATTTAGGATTTTACCATTTATGATTCTTTTGAATAACCAGCCAATAATATCTTGATGATATTTTGAGGGGTTAAACGACGTAATAAATTCATTTTTCAATTCATTGACCATGAATATAAAAAACTAGAAATAAAAAAATAATATCATTTGATATTGCATTTAACCAAATCGAACGTCTTACGCGCTACTTTTGAAACAGTAACATTTAAAACAAGCACCTACATCTTCAACAAAGTAAATTAAGTGTTGCATGTTTAAAATTGCGACACTCGAATTTGGTTTAGTCGTACATTGTTTTAGGACGAGATAGTGCCATGTTGCATAGACGGAGGTAGTGCCATGCATGGTGCATGACACTACATTCTCCTATGCAACGGAATTGGGCCGGTACGACCGGGGAAATACCTCCCGCTCATTTGCCGTACCGCCGTAAAGTGACAGCGCCGCTGTCGCGTTTCGTGCGGTTTATGACTAGCCGGTGGCCCATTGTGGGGGGATGATAGGAGGGCAACGCATCTGCGTAACAATCATGCGAATGTCTATGGGCGTCGGTAGTCATCAAAAGACTCCGATTGTTCGCTTGCCCCCTTATGCTATAAAAAACCACAAATGTGGGTACATCATAATTGCAAAATGTTACCATTTCATATGATATTAGATGTATCGTGAATTGAATAACGAATTACTTTTCGCTTTATAAATAGACCTCGTTTCTTGCGGAATTTCAATTTCTCCGGAATTTGCCATTAAATAAGTATCAAATATTATGTAGGTATATACCTTAATCAATGTAAGTTTATGTTTACTTCTGCAGAATGAAAATAAATGACTTTAAAATCACGGACTATAAGTACGAAATCGTCATTAATTAATATCTATTTATTAAAATTTGAAACGTATTTATTAAAAAAATATATATTATTTAAATTTCCTTATAATGGAAAATACTACGAATATCCATAAAAAAAGACTGCTTTGCATGGTGTTTGTTAATTTAATTACATCATATAAAAAGTAGTTATTCCCTAGTAGCTACAGATAAACGACATATGTTTGAAATAAAAATCCACATAAACCCATAAAAGTCAATTATATGCTAGAAATAATTTCTCTGTTACAAAATAATTGCGTGTAATTAATTTAATGTCCACGGTATAGTTTGCTCTTCTAGGCGAAATGTTGAACATGTTGGCGTCGCGGAATTGTTACGCGTGTTTACCTAGCGTTCGTTGTTTAATAAGGAGTACCCGGCTTACACCCGGGTGTGAATATTATATAGTGATGCCAGCGATTCACTTGTGAATAACGCGTACACTAAAACCTTTTTTGAAAATCCCTGTATGAGTGGGAGAAAACAGCATGAAAATTCGTTCCGTAGATTTTGAGAAAATCGATCACATACAGGCAGACAGCCTTTCGAGACTTTGGTTAATAATACGTATAGTTATAGATAGACTATAAAACATGCGATAAAAACTGTTTCCGCCGTACTTACAGTCTTACAGGTTTAAGTGAATATGTACGAGTATAAGCAAAAATTTATAGATTTTTAGCATAAAATATAGAAATCGATTTTGAAGCTGATTCTGAACTACATTCTGCCTTTGTGTCGATTAAGAGACATCTTGAATGTTATATTTATTGTACGTATATATGCTTACTGTAATGTGTTTCTTGTTATCAATTTTTATACAGATATGTAATTAAATATGTTTTTTTAATATACAATATAATTTATCGAAAATTATATATTTATTTACAAAATAAATATATAATTTTCGTAACCCTAATTTGAACCCTTGTTATAGTTGAATGAGCCCTGAACAAACCAATTAGCTACGAGGCAGTTCATTCGTTTGGCAATTTCAGTAGACTGGACGTGAGGTACCTCTCTGTTCTGTAATAAGTCGACTAGGTGGAATGGTGATACAGCCGCGACAGGTTAGATGCCGAAAGCAGGCGATTGCCTTTTAGCGTTCGTTGTATGAGCTCTACGTTCCGTAGTGGACGGCTAAACGCTGTTGATGAATAGTTTAAGTATAATGCTCCTATGAATTTTATTATTTCTTAGAGAGAGGGAGAGAGGAAAGATGTCTCTCTAATACGTACATAACGTTACTGTTCTTAGTTAAATTTTAATTATTAATTTAAAAATTATTTTATTAATAATTTAAAAATTAATATGGTTGTTTCAGTGTTGTTAATTCTAAACGTTGGTCAATAGGAATTTTAGTGTAAAACATCTTGAAAATGTTAAAATGTTCTGTAGCATAGTGAAGGAATTGGTAAAGACTAAACATAATACCTTAGACTAAAATGCCTACATATTCATTGTCTTAAACCTGTAATAATAAATAAATAGAAATTGTTTCTAGTTTGTGACAAGCACACACACACAAGCCTCCAGATTATGTGCTGACCAGGCCCGACAAAGTTTTTAATTGCGTTGGTTTATTGATGAATATAGTTTACTATACAGTGGGGGTACAGTTGGTCGAATGATTTTGGAGGCTGTTACGTTCTGCCCTTGCACACCGAGCGCGGGTCGAGGACCGGGGTTCCTGGCATTTTGGCGACTTGCCACTTAGTTGATACGCCAACTCCACTCAAACTATAGCACAATTTAAACATTTACTGTTACAGGAGCAAGTCATCATACTGTTACAGTGTAAGACGCGGCAAGCTTTCTCGGTGTAAATTGTTTGTAAAACTTCCTTAAAATTAACTCCAGCTTCCAATTAGGCAACAGCAAAGTTTTGCTCTTCTTTAGTAGGAAACACTGACTTTCTCATAGTGTCAATGGAAACACTTTGAGGACAATTTGACAACCTTTATTATTTATTGCTTGGCCTCTGTTGAACAGATCACAGCTTCTGTATCATAATGATTCATACAAATTTAAGTTATTAATAATTTTAAATAAAGACCTATCTTATCTATACTATCTATTATATGGAAAGTTTTTATCAAACCCGTACTTTACCGTTTGTTTTTGCTTGCTACATGCAATGCAAAGTTAACAAAGATCTCCAATCTCTTGTCCAAAACTTTTTCTGATTTATATCTAAGTACCCTAGCTAACCCTGGGAATAAGTTTATATGCGGAAAGTTTTAGCCTTAACTTTCGTATTTTAATAAAGTTTGAAAATATTTTTTTCTGCCGAAATATAATCAGACAGGAAACAATTTTAAATATAATTTTTAATCCTCAATGGAAGTAATAAAATTTAAAATGTGGATTCACGGCTATATCAAGCCTTTTTTAGCCAACGAATAACTGTGATGAGACTATTTATTAAAAAGTTTTGATTTTATGGAAACTTAATATATCAACTCTGCAAAAAGATGTACTGAAAATGTAAAAACCGAAAACATGTAACGCTTTTCATTACTAATAATCACAAACGAAACCAATAACTGAGCTTTTATCAGACACCAGATGTTTTGACCAGTTGCGTATTTGAATCTTATGATATCACGCATAGAACTGAATTGGGCGTTTAATAGGTAGAGTGCTTACGCTACGCATGCGCGTACGGACGCAGGCTGGGTTCTTCGCAAGTATGGTTAGTGACGCGCTGCTGCGGCTGGTCGATTCCAGGGTATTCAAGAAGCGCGCGCAAACCTTAAATTCATTTTTTAATCAACAATATCTCAATTCTGATGAATAAAACGCAAAAAAGTATAATTAGAATTTGTTGTTATTTTTTTAAATGTTTCGAGTGAGTTATGAAATTGTAATGTAATGCGTTATTAACATTTTATTATTATTTATTTGAGTAAATGATGAGGCTCGGGAATAGTGGTACGTATAACGTATATTATGGGTACTTGACGTCCACTAATAAATGTGGAGGCCGAGCTAATACCAGGTGTCGTTGAAGTTACCTCATTAATTATCTGTGTATTGATATGAATCTGGACCTTTGTAATTGAACTGTGTTTAGTTTCTAGTGTAACATTTTGCCGCAGGAATATGGATACAGTAAAATATCAATTATTGGTAAGTATGGAATTACGTACGTATATAGTGTATTGAAGATATAACTTATATAGCTACTTAAGATTTCCGATTGGGGGTCTATATATTGCATTTTAATACATTTAGTTGATATATGAATACTTTACAATTTAAAATGTTATATTTTACCGACTTAAAAAGGAGATTCTCGGATATGATCTGTATTTATACATAAAAAACCAGTATGTATGAATGTTGTTCCGCGATTATGATTCTGAAAACGTTTTGGTCTTTCAACCTGCGTGAAAAAAGATGATCACAGTTCGACGCGTCTGTGTGTCTGTTCGTGATTATTAACATTTTCGATAAATAGGAGGCCAAGGGGCGCACTTTTAAAAATTAAATTATATTGTGTTGTTCATTTAATATAATACTTATCGGGCATTTGTGCGGCTTATCCAATATAATGAAATACTAGCAGTCTGTCCCTGTTTCGCACGGATATTTTATGAAATCTGGCAAAATTTCATTGAAATACAATACAATAAATTAAATTTATGACAATATACGTCTAGAAAATGTTATATAGCATATGTTCTTCACAAATAAAATTCGGATTTTAACAAAATAATTTTTTATATCGGTCCAGTAGTTTCGGAGCCTTATTCAATGCAAACAAACAAACAAATTCTTCCTCCTTATAATATTAGTACAGATATAGGTGACTGTTAATAAATCGTATTACTCCGAGTAAGAATAATTATTATTAGTTTCATGGAAATTTGATTTTTTTTCTATATTTACAATTACACGACCTCATGATAGAGACGTAACGAAATGATATAATAAAATACACTTGTTATCGTTTACTAGATTTTTAAATGTTTGGATGAAGTGCGCAATTAGGTATATACCTAAATACGTATTCCATCTAAACATTTAAATTTAATTATATTGCAAAGGCCCCTAAACTGATTTGTCTATATATCATCGATTTTCTTTAAACATAAAACAATTCAAACGTTTTCACCAATTAACAGAGCGATTTCAGGGTAAGGTTTTAGTGTATAATTTGTTAAGGTAGAATTCGCATCCGGTCCATGTTATTAGACTTAGATACCTTAAACTTAGACACAGTCGCACTCGGCCCTTGATGGGCCGAGTGCGACTGTGTCTAAGTTTTCAAAACATGACACTTCCCGATTCGACTGTAAGTAATGTTCAGGAAATCTACAAAAAGCAAGACTTATCATTGAACTTACAAAATGAGACATCCTCGGCGTGGAAGCCTTCTTGAGTTTTAACGATACTACCCCATAATACTTTTTATGATTCCTCGTGAATGTAATAGTGTTTTTTATGATTCCTCGTTATTTTTCGAGTTAATCAGTTTAAGCCAAAACAGCTGCTGTTAATCAGCCAGAGATGCTGTAAACGAATCTAGGGGCTCGAACCTGGTGATAGTAGACGTGTGTGTGTGTTTTTGGAGACCCGTTTTTGTAGGGGCTCCTGCACCGCCTCTATGAGTCGGGGTTATTTCACTGAGCGAGAGGCTTCTAAACTCCAAATTCTTGTACTGTTGTGTATATGTCGCAGTTGAATTGTCGTAATCGCCGTATTGCGGCTGGCCATTTTCAAACCATCGATTTGCCACATCGAATACGGCATAGTGGAATTGCACCAGAACGAGTTCGGCGTTATACGGTATTCAATAAAGCTAGCCTCGTTGAAATAAAGGGAATTATTACCTTTTTGACGTGTTTTGGTTTTTAACTTTAACTCTCGCGGCGTTGCTTGACATAATAACAATAATGGCGTCGATTATAGAATACAGAGAAATAAAAAACTATGCCCAGATATGTTTAGGTGGGAGCGTAGCTCCGTGGTTAGGTTATTTTTTGTTTGCACTGAAAACACTTGCTTCAAAACAAAACGGCCCTGTTTTTGAAAATGTGTATCCGTAATGTCTGTCATATAGGACATAGGGACATAGGAAATAGACAAAAAAACTCGCTGCTTGACGTCGGCCTCATCTGAAATCCCCAAGCTTTCGTCTGTAGCACCACATTTCGAGAACGTCTGTCTATCTTTGTCTTATTCCATTGGGCTCCTATGCTATAAAAATACGTATCTTATTACAGTACACAAAGCTGTTAATGACACAGAAACTCGAAGAGTAGGTTTAAGTAAGTAGATTAGACAGATCCCTCTGGGCAGCCGCTTATTGGATTTGCGCGCTGCGAGGCTAATGTCTTCAGTTTTTACGTCTGCCCCGACTAGTTCTGGGGTGAAGAATGATATATGCGTATTAAATATATAGCGATGAGGCATTCGTATTGAATATACCTAGTATCTATTAAAATTTAAAGCGTACTATAGCATATAAGTATGTAGTATATTATAATTTCTTTTATAGGCTGCTATAGCGACCCGCCCTGGGTGACACTGGCCCGATTGTTGCATTAACTGATCATATGCTAAAAACTTACTCGGGAACTGTTTTCGCCAAGAGTGAGAACCGCACAAATAACCATTCGGTAAATTTTGAGGAAATACAGACCGACTGCTTCGGGGACTTTGTCTTAACAATTAATTTTATAGAATATATAGCTAGTTATACCTAAATAAAATCCGATTCCGAATTCGAGTGTTACATATTATAGTAAAATATAGTTTTCTACTATCATTTGTATCTACATCATATCATAAAAAATGATAGTGTTACCCTTAACCAATATTTTAACGGTGAATAATTTCATTACACTTTCAATTTCCGACATTTTTATAAATAACAGTAAAAAATAGCAACGACATTATGTTACTAAAAGTTTAGCAGACATTAATAAGGCCTATATAAGGGTATATTACCTGAAAACCACGGACGCAAAGAAAGTATATTTAGCACCCGCGCTTAAAACTTGGTAATTACCTGCCTGTCACTTCGCGAAAGATAATGTCCGCCCGCAAAGTTTTAGATTGGGCCGAGGTACAAAATGGTTTTTTACCAAATAGATAAATCTAGATTAGCGAGTGAGTGGGCGCTATCAGGATTCCATGAAAAATTATCAGCTTTAATATAAGTGGCTATATAATTGCATAACATCAAAATTACAGGCTAAAAATAGTACCAGTTGTATGTCCGACTGCTGGTTAAGCCATCTGTTATTAAAAAAAACGAATCCGAAGGTTGCGTTCCAGCAAATTATTATTAGGTAATTTTTGCTGTAGAGTGTGTGAGCAGGAAGTAAAGAAATTTTATTTCTCTATAAATTTTTAAATACAAACGAGATAACCGGAAAATCCATCTTTGTAGGGTGGCCCCTCTGCTCACCTTTTACAGCCGTAAGGACTTTTAGTATATTCACTAACTAAGCAGTCTGAAGTATTTTCTGAAAGATTCCATAGGGTCTTGCTCATAGAGGTTTCTTGTAGGTGCTTCCTAAGATGGGAAACTGCAAAATTCAACCACTTTTTGGGGTTTATGGTTTGTACGAAACTCCATTACTTTAAATGTTATGAATCTCAAATTTCGCATAGGAGAAAGTAAGCGCGTGTATTAATATAATATGTAAATGTCGAGTTTATTTAATAGAAAAATATCAAATAATTAATGTTACTTTAGACGACTAGTAGTAGAAGTGACCACGGGTCAGCTAGTCACAAACAAAAGTCAAATCATTTCTTGGTAGATTGAAAAAAAACAAATTACCTTAACCCATATTTATGTGAAGATCTACACTACATGTCCATGCACAGTATACTTAAGTTAAACTATTCTATCTATCTTTATTTAGCTTCATCTACATTTTAATTCTAAGCAACGCTCGGAACTGCGTAATTCAGAGAAGTTGATTCACAACTGCAACGAGGTGCTGCCGGGCCAATAAACGCAGCAGCTAAGTGGTAATTTATTTTTAACTCCCCACTAAGAATCCCTATAGCCGGTTCTAGAAAGTAGTAACTATTACTAAATAAATATTATTTACTAAATAAATACTACTTCAATAGACGAAATTGGCAATATTTGCAAAGAAATTAAGGTAGCATGTAGCCCCACAAAAATGTGCGCTGAGTTACGAAACTGGTAATAGACTCCTCAATCTCTTCATCTCTGAGGAATATTTCAAAAGATTTAAAATTACCACTCGACTAGTCGGTGTGAAGCTATCAAATAATAGCAAATCTCAACAGGTGGTACGGCGGGCCACTGCGTTTCTCTTTACTAAGGAAAAAAATGTTATATTTTCGCTTATAACAAAGACATGCAGCATCTAGTTACAAGTGACAACTTTTCACATTCTTTCTTATGCATAAATCTCGTGTCACGGTTTTGGTCCTCGATCTCTGCGACTTCAGGATACATTTTCGCACAGACAGGTTTACTGCTACTTATTTTACATCGTCGACGTGACTGCGAAGTTTTCTTCGTCATAGCAGCGCATGACCACAGCACAGACACAATATAATCGAATTTTCAGTTACATGGCCGGGACTGACAGATAATTTAAAAATGTTAATTAAACATTATATGCGTTGAATATTACATAAAATACTACAAAGGATAAAATATTTACTTATATTTACATAACAAACATATCTATAAGTGATATCTAACTAAATAACAAGCAAATGACAATGAATGAATGCATTGTAATGTGAAAATGATTTTTCCAAGATTAAAATGAATATCTCAAGTGAGACTGTAATGTGAAGAATGCTCGTGTGTTCAATGGAGCGGCGCCGGCCTCGTCCTCTATCTCCACTGAATGGTTCACCAGCCATTATAAATACACCCTGTGTTATATCTGTAGACAATATGCCCCGCGTTGTCACATGTATTTTCTATTAGAAAATAAAATTAACAACTTGTATAGCTTTAAAACAGTATAAGTAGGTATTTACTTATGAAATTTATCGCAGTAAAAATATTTTACTTGTGATTGTTCAATGTTATTCCTCGTGGTGACTGGAAAGGCGTGGCCACGGCGTGTGTTTACATACTGTATGGCATAAACAATAATTTAAATTATTTTTTTATATCAAAATTTAGCTATACCCTTTTATGCATTATAAAAATAGCTTCACATCCAGGTGTTTTTTTAATTTAAAATATTTTACAATAGAACTGACATTTGAATTACAGTAATAAGTAATAATTAACTCTGCCTCTTCATGTTCGTTTTGGAAACGAACATTCAAAAACACACTCAGACACGCATCCGCACTAAAATGACAATAGGGCCAACCTGCGGATAGCAGGTTTTAGTCGGTAGTAGCTATCGCTTCACGACCTGAGCCCGACGCACACTTCAGGCCCCCTTGGGTGACACAGCTATAAGACATATGACTGACAAAATGACAAATTCGCACACCGCTCACGGAAACGAGCCCGGGTTCGAATCCGTAAGTTGAGAGCTTAGATTTATAGAAATAAAATAATGCGACTGTAGTTGTAGAGCTCTAATAATAATAAATAAACCAAGAACACGGCTTTTGTCGATTTGTAGCGCAAATCAACCCCTCCCGTCAGAAAGGTGGGGGGGGGGGGTGAGGAGGCCAGCCTCCTCAGATAAGCCAAACATTAAACGGGCTCAATTATCCTTATCCACGACACCGCAAAATAAACGGCATCGTGCGCGCGCCGTCCCACTAGTGTGGGGGGAAACGGTCCACCGTTTCCCCCTTTTTCGGTCCCAATAATAATTACCATAGGGTGTTACCCTATGGTAATTATTATTGGGCGTTAGCCCACAATAAAATTCCGGTTTGTCTCTTCCCATCTGCGGGAAAAGAGGGGGTCTGTGTTGTATCGTCTCCCTAAACCTGAAGACAAAAAGTCTTCCGTAGTCATTCGAACTGTTAAGGCTGGACAAGCGCCTCCAATCAGTATTAGGTCCCTCCGAAAAAAAAAGAACATTTAATGAATAATGAATTGGATGAAAACACGCTGATGATAATGACGACTTATATTTGTGCATCATTAACGGCAATGCTCTGTTTTATATCCGTAATGTAATTGAAGTAGATGCACGCATGCGATTGTTGAATAAAAAATATTTCTTCATTGTAATCCATTAGCTCACTAAATGCCTCTCTTTGATGTACAATTTTAATGAACAGGTCTGCGTGTGTATCATAACGTGTGACTCACGTGATCTGTGGAGATCGCTTACTCTTTTAACCCACCGAACTTTACAGCAGCCTATAGCCGGCACCACGTTAAAAAGCGAGCGATTTCACGGGATTCAAAGTGTGGTTACAGTGTTGATCCCGTGCTGAAAACTGTACTCACTACTGTACTGTCACTCTCTATGAGAAAATAACGTATTAACATGAATAATGTTTTCATTCTCTTTACTTGAGTGACATAACAGACTCATTTTTCAAAAACATGGCGCTAAGCCACAATAAGACGTGGGAAACGTTTTTTTTTTTAATTGCTTCACGTACTTGATCACACTATGTTCGCCATAAATTTTTGGTTGTTAGAACTTTTACTTACAATTTTATCCAAATTCCAAATTCAAATCCAATTTCAATGTCAACAATGACAGTTTAAAAGATTTTTTATTGAATGTTAAACACATTCAATAAAAAAGCTTTTAAACTGTCATTGCAATAGCAATATATAGCATAAGGTAAGGTAATAACCTAAAACACATAATTTAAATACCGAAGCTGGCTGAACATTAAATAAACGATTTTTTTCCATATTTTCTATGTTACTCTATAGTCTAAAGCTTATTATTTTATTCAATGACTAGGATTAACTGGTTAAAATATATAAGAAACATCTTTAATATCCATACAATTATATTTTAAATACTAATCGTATCGTAGACAATAATTTGAAATGCACGTTGCTTTCAACAACAATCTGAATTATTCACTCATTCATTTTTGTTACTCAAACTAGTTTCTTGTGTCAAATTTATCAATAGCAATGTCAATAGCGCCGCCATATTTTCTCTTCTGTTCCCGCTCCTTATAAGTTGGGTACAGAGAGCAACCACCTCTCGGTTCAATTGGCTTCGCACAAGGTCCCTCGGATCGCCCCAGGCAGGATCGACGCAGAACCATGGTGGGGAGCCTTTACTCCTTGTACCTATACAAGGAAGGCTTCCCCTAGGAAGCTAACGCTGTCCTCGGTCGTTCAGCTCCAGATATGCGACGAAGCGGTAATGTCATAACATCTTACAAAGGATTTAGATTGCACAAACTTTTTAGATAAGCAACAGTTAAATCAGCGGCTTTTACCCCACTCTGCTGTAGGCTGCCACAACTTATGATAGAGCCTTCGATTCGTGTACTGTATTGGCTCATAAGGTACTGTTTCTAAATTTATAAGTGGACGGACAGACGCCAACCCTATGATTTTATTCAGAATCATTTTTTTTTAATCTGGATGATCAAGTTTCAATTATTATGAATGACATTGTAATTGTTATTTTTTAGTCCTATCAATATTAACTCTTTTATTGTATTTATTGGGCTCAATAATAGTTTTATTAGTTCTATATAATTAGTGATTTCATTATGACTAATATATAACGTTACCTGTATATAGTGTTTTTTATAGAATAGGGGGGCAAACGAGAAATCAGAGTCTTTTTACGATTACCTACGCCCACATAATTACTATGCCGATGCGTTGCCCTCCCTTCACCCCTAATGGGTCATCGGCTACTCACAAACCGCATGAAACGCGACAGCGACGCTGTTAACTCACGCCGGTATCAAGTGAGCGAGAGGTACTTCCGCGGTCGTGCCAGCCCAATTCCGTTGCATAGGGGGATATCGTGTCATGCACCATGCACGGCACTACCTTCTCCTATGCAGAATGGCACTACCTCTTCCTAAACATATAGTGCGTACCTTATAGGTGCTTGTTTAGCACTTATATTCAGGGCAGTTTCTTTAATATAGTCTGAGTTCTTTTATGTGGTTTACTTTAAATAGATTAAATTAAATTATAATTTTAATAATGGGCTTAGTTCCTCATTAAAGTCTTTTCTTATTCCTATGATAATACAATTACAGTATGTTATTATATGCTTGCTTAGGTCTTACGTGTATATTCAGGTTGGTTTCTTTAATAATTATCATACTTATTAATTATTACTTCCCTGTGATTGTATTTTATTATATTAATAAAGTTAAAGTGTATTATAAAATGTTTGTTTAGCTCTTATATTCAGGGCAAAATAAAAGCTTGTTTATGTAGGCCGCTTGTGAATTTATACGATGCTTCATATGAAGTAAACAGAGCGCTCAGTGAATATACATCACAGTTCCTGGCAGTGAGATTGTTTATAATAAATAAATTATCCGATATTAATGTGTTGGCTATTTGAGAAATCTAAAACCAACCTTCTCGCTTTTCATATAATTTGTGAAACGAGACGGGACGCCTTCTGACAGTTGGCCTCGCACGCATAGGGTCGAGCTGTAATAATTATCGGCCAGCGCTACACGTGTTATATTGGTGACCTACTGTTTTTGGACCGTATGTATGTATTTTTACAAACTTTTACTAAAGCATCAAAAATAAAAACTATTAACAATTAATTTATTGAATCTGCACAGATTATACAATTGTTAGAGCAAATAAAATGTACCGACATTAATTTTACAACGTATGAGAGGTGTACCATACGGAGAGAGCAAGAGAGAATAAGAGACTGGAGCATTTTTTTTTCAGAGGGACCAACTACTGGTTGGCGGTGCTATTGCTCCCGCCTCTATAGTTCAACGGACTAGCGAAGACGTTTGTGTCTTCTGGTTTAGGGAGACGATAGGGGGACAGATCCCCTCTCTTCCCGTAAGAGACCGGAGCACGCGTGTGTTCCGCTTTTATAGGTAGGAAAACGAGGTTCTCATGACAGCACCTCATGAACAGAATCGAGGAATGACAGCAATTTGAAATTCATATCTAACAGTTTATAGATTTATAACGGCGTGACGTACTTTAAAGTATGATGCGTGTTTTGGATTAGTTGCACCTAAATATATTTGAAGCAAATTAAGTAAGAAGAGAAGTTTATGCTTCGTAGAAACTAAGTAATTGCAAATAGGTAAAGACCTCTAAAACAACTTAAACACCAACAAGAAAATGTGTGTGTACTTGTATACACGCATTAAATGTTCTTCTTTTTTGGCGTAACAAGAGAAAAACTAAAATTTTGACTATTGCTTACCTCAGGGTATTGGTTTTTCGTGGCGGTGTGCTCGCCCATAGTAACAAATTACTGTCATTTTTCCCTAACGCGCCGAAAGAAGTATAACTTCACTAAATAAAATAATAAATATGGTAAAAGGTAATTATTTAAATAAACTTGTAAACATATTTCTATATATGCAAGAGAAATCTTCTCGTTTGGCCACTTTTGGGTACGGAACCTTAATACGAATATAATTACATGGAGATGCAGCCTCATGCTGACTTTAAAGTCTAGTAATTATCAAACATACCCATGATATTGTTACATCATACTAGAAATCTTCATCGATGTGGAATTGCACGTAGTTAATGTTTCTTTAGGAAAATCTAGTTTCATGGACGCTTTTTTGTAGCCGCTGTTTGCAGAGATGCACTGCAATATCCAGACCTAAATGGCGAATTTGCGAGCCGGAAATCGATTGTCTCGGTCACTATTGCCAGAGGCCTATTTTCTGAAATAGACGGAAGCGGACTCAATGGTTTGCAAAATTTATACGTTCTACTCACAAGCGCAATGTTTATGTAAAGAAAATGTCTCACAAAATTTACTACAACTACGTCAGTAGTAATACTCCGATAATTACAACATATTGAACTGTTACTACTGATATTACTAAAAGACTGTACAGCTTCCTTCGCTTCCTTAACCTCAACATATTTTCTCTGGTTAATTGCAGTAGCATATAGGAGAAACGTTATACCGGGCATTGCCTCGTGTGTATATCTAAAACTGATTTCGATAAGAACTTCGTACAATTATGTATCTATATAGATTCATCATTAACTCCATGCGGTCTCAGTATTTACTTAATGAATTAACTTTCTTCCTAATCGAAGACCGCAAATCTTTCTGGAAATCCAAAACTCTAATATTTTGAACTTTGTAGTTTCTTTTTTCTATTCTGTCCGTATACTTATATATATAACTTTTTTTCTGATGCAACATAATATTTCATGCACTGAGTTTATTTATCATTTCACATCTATATATATAAAAGAAAGTCGTGTTAGTTACACCACTTATAACTCAAGAACGGCAGAACAGATTTGACTGAAAATTGGTAGGGAGGTAGCATAGAGCCAGGAAACGGACATAGGATACTTTTTATCCCGTTCGACAGCGTTCCCGTGTGACTTGACATGAAACGTCAGTCACTACAAAACGTGGTATAACAAAAAAGAATCAGACTTGGAATAACAAAACGCAAATGACGGCTATGTAATTGACGTAAAATGACAGCTATGTAATGACGTATGGATGACAATTTGATATTTGTAAGAAATCAATATTAAAACTATTTCTATTAAATAAATAATTAAGAAGTGGATTGAAGTGAAGTGAAGTTTAATTAAAAGTGAAGTGAAGTTTAATTAATAATGCCGCGACCAAGACGATCGAATCTTTCCCGACAAAGCCGTAACGCAAGAAGAATACAAAATACTGCAAATGAAAGGACTGAAGAAGAACAAGAAATTGCACGTGAACAGCGCCGCGATAGTATGACTCGACTTCGTGCTTCTCAATCACGAGAGCAAAGTGAAGCAGCCAGTGAAACAGCTCGGTTGGCAATGCAGAATCTTCGAGCGAACAACAGAAGGCAACAAATAATAATTTGCGACGCAGAACAAGATATTTAGGTGATTTGAATCGAGCAGCGTTTCGATACGATTGCAGCAATGATTACAGCTTGCATCCTAGCGTTTGCATTGGGCAAATGGACGTTGTTTGCGAGTATTGTGGTGCATTGAAGTTTTCCGAAGAAACGCCTGGATTATGCTGCCTTAATGGTAAAGTGAAATTGCCAGTGTTGACTCCGCCACATGAGCCATTGTATTTATTGCTCTGTGGCGAAACACAAGAATCACGCCACTTTCTTGCAAATACTCGAAAGTACAATAGTTGTTTCCAAATAACGTCGTTTGGGGCAGACATTATCGAAGAAGGAGGATTTAATCCGACATTTAAGGTATTTATTTTTGTACTTACATAGAATGTAGTTAAAGAATAACTTACTTTATCTATTGGTATGTATTATATTTGCTAATACTGAACTCTACTCTCCCACAGAAAAAGTGTTTATAACCCAGTTAATACTGTCTGGTTTTTATTTTGTAGATACAAGGACAGATTCACCATCGAATTGGATCATTACTACCTTTCGAAGATACACAGAATAAATTTTTACAAATATGTTTCATGGGCAACATGGAAGAACAACTTGATCGACGCCTAGAGATCAATGCAGGAATGAAGCGAGCAATTATTCAAGACTTGCAGTGTATGCTTCATGAACATCATGCGTTGGTCAGGTTGTTTAAGAGTGCTTTAGAGCGCACGCCAAATGATGACTATAAAGTTATCATCAAAGCAGATAAACGACCATCTGGAACACACGAACGTACATTTAATGCTCCAACAGTAGACGAAGTCGCCATCCTGATTGTTGGTGAACAATTGAAAAAGCGCGATATTGTGCTTACACGTCGCGATACTGGGCAACTGCAACAAATATCTGAAACTCATCGATCATATGACGCATTGCAATACCCACTGATGTTTTGGCAAGGAGAAGATGGATATTATTTTAAATATTAAAATGATAAATCCATTGAATGGTAAAGTATCAGTATCTTAATAATGGTTAATGTCTGTATTATTTGTCTTTGAAATGGTTAATTATCAAATTTTTAATTTCAGGTAAAGAAACTACAAAGAAAGTTTGCTCAATGAATTATTATGCATATCGTTTGATGATTCGTCAAAATGCTGACAACTATTTGCTGCGGTTTCGTCGATTATTTCAGCAGTATTGCGATGACATGTAAAAATAGAAACGGAACGTTTAACATTTATTAGGTTGAACCAAGCCAAACTGCGTTCTGAGGAGTACATCCATTTACGTGATGCAGTTAGTACTGAAGGAAATGCAGCTAATATTGGTCGATGAACTGGCAAGACATTCCTTATGTCATTAGTTTTAGCAACTATTCGGGCGAGATCCAACATAGCGCTTGCAGTTGCTTCTTCTGGAATAGCAGCTACATTGTCAGAAGGATGCCGTACGGCTCATTCAGCATTCAAATTACCGTTAAATCTTCAAACTATTGAAGAACCAACGTGTAATATTGCAAAACACTAAGCAATGGCCAAAGTTTTAGCGGCATCGAAAATCATTATCTGGGACGAATGCACAATGGCGCATAAACATGCATTGGAAGCACTTAACCGAACATTAAAAGATTTACGCAATGACTCGAGATGTTTTGGAGGAGCAATGATTTTACTGTCTGGCGATTTCCGCCAAATACTGCCACTAATTCAAATGTTACATTGCTTAATGATATATCTGCTGAAGATTTCTCGGAGCAATTGCTGACTATCGGTAATGGTCAAGTACCTGTCGATGAATCGAGCAGATTAATATCATTTCCAAATAATTTCTGTAATTTTGTCTCATCGAAAGACGAACTTATCAACAATGTATTTCCAAATATTATTTCTAACAACAAAAATAATGAATGGTTGAGTGAGCGAGCAATTTTAGCGGCTAAGAATAAAGATTTAGATGACCTGAACTACATAATTCAAAATAAGATCATTGGAACAATGCATTCATTCAAATCTATTGACTGCGTCACAAATGAAGATGAAGCCACCAACTATCCAATTGAATTTTTAAACTCTTTGGACGTGCCTGGCTTACCACCGCATAATTTACGCCTAAAGGTTGGCTCCGTAGTAATCATGCTTCGAAACATAAACCAACCAAAACTGCAACGGTACGCGTTCGGTGGTTAGTAAATTGATGAACAATGTAATTTACGCTACGATAATGATAGGGAAATTCAAAGGTGAGGAAGTTCTCATTCCGAGGATCCCGATGATCCCAACCGATATGCCGTTTGAATTTAAAAGACTTCAATTTCCGTTACGTCTTGCATTTGCCATGACCATCAACAAATCACAAGGCCAATCCTTAAAAGTTTTTGGTTTAAATCTAGAACATTCATGTTTTTCCCATGGTCAATTATACCTGGCGTGTTCACGGGTCGGAAGACCATCTGCGTTGTTTGTTTTTGCGCCTGATAATAAAACAAAAGATGTCGTGTATCACAGGGTACTTAAGTGAAGAGCAACCTATGTACTAAAATACAGAAATAATAATGAATGATTAATGTAGTTATTTAATTATTTTTTTTTGTATTTTTTCCAATAAAAAAAACACAATCTGCTTATTTATTGCCATTAAGACGGAACAAAGTTCGCCGGGTCAGCTAGTCTATTATAATTTATAATTAACAAGATAGGTCTCCTGAGACGTTTGTTAATCATTTTCGTTTATTCCTATGTTCGATATTGGAATGGGTTTGATGTTTATTCCTTTGAAGGTCAGTAACCCATCAATGATGCAGATAATTACTAAATAAGATTTGGTAGAATGAAATTTTTTATTTAAAGACGCCAGCCACCTCCTTGTTAGTTGTTGATAGTGTAACCATACATGAACATTAAATGCGCCCTAACAGGGTATAGTGTATGAACATATAAAATCCATCCTCATCTGTTGTTCCCTGCGCAGAATTCCATCCTTCTGCTACGTAGTTCCTTATTATTTTAAGACTGATATTGGTTCAATATATTTTAACCAAGGTATTTAGTTTCGCCTTGGGCTGACTGCCAGGTCAAGCCTTAGCTTGAACCATAGCAGGGAAGTATTTGTACCACACATCTACTTATTGTTACTTTTGAGAAAATCCAGATAAGACTCGAATTTAGGAAATTGTGGTATTCAATAAATTGACGCAATAATATATAATAATAGCATTTTGTATGTATCGTCATGACGATAAATGCCAATCTGTTGTCGTGGATGAAACTACTGGCAGGCCGCCAAGGACCCGCTTCTGGTTAACCAAATGTTGTCAGTAATCGTATTGCAATAAATTCTTCTACTAATATTGTCATAGTAGACGGATCGTCATTTGCCTTGGATTTAAACGATCTTTCATATTTACATTTTATCATGTATATTGAATAATTTGAATTTAGTTAGAGCGCAATGCTGTATTTCAGCGGAATTGGGGACTGGGGAGGTATCTAACTCTCGCTCACAAGATACCGCCATAAAGAACTTACACTTTTTAATAATAGTCATAAATATAATAGATTATTTCTGACTATATCAAGTAAATATGTTCAGATTGTACTTCATTTATATTATAAAAGCTGCCTAAATATGTTATTAGTGGCAGAGGTTTCTTTGGATAGCTCTAAGCTGTATTTAACACGTGGTTTTATGATTAGGCAACAGTAGTGGCGGAATAATAAAGAGAATATTCGATAGTGGATACAGCCGCGCTGATGATGATTGTGCGGTCAGTGATAGTCGAAACGCTTGTATTGTTACGTCCCAAGCTGAGCCACAAGCTGAGCCGATGCGGCTGTAAAAACTGCTTGTAAATACTAAAAACTAAAAATAAACCACGAGATGAAATTGTAGCATCGTGTGTACACAGTCGTTCATTCTGCCGCGCCTCGTAAATCAAACTATTGATTTATATCTATCTCACCAAGTTTTTACTAAAATAGAACATTTTCGTGAATTTATACAAATAAAACATGTAAGTCTGCGGCATTACGTGTAGAATTGAGTGTACAATTCTACAACACGTCTATGATTTATTTCATTTATTCGTGCACTATTAAACTTGACTCATCCACGGAACGGCAAAATTTTAATCTAAGACAATGTAAATGGTAGCCGAATTGGGCCTGGATAGGTATCTCTAGCTCACATGATACCGTTGCGGTTTTCTTGTTTCCCTCGGCACATTAGAGAAGAGTAGATAAGGAGTGTGTATATTAATGGGCGTCGGTAGTATTCACAAGACTACGAGTAGTACATTTTCTCGTTTGTTCCCTTAAAATATAAAATGTAGAAGGACTAATACATTAAGCCCATTAACATCCACATTCTTACTGTTCTCTAACACTATATGCCTTCATCATCATCATCATTATCAGTCCTCATCGGTCCCCTGCTGGACATAGGCCTGCTTCAATGAACCCCAAGACAACTGATCTCCCGCTACTCGTATCCATCCCGGACCCGCTACTGTACGGAGATCGTCTTCCCACCTGGTGAACGGTCGACCAACATTTCGTTTTCCCAAACGCACCCTCCACTCCAGAGAGAGAAGAGCAAGCTCCTCATGAGGCGAACTTTCGTGGTTTTATTTATAATTGAGCAACATTTTAACAAACAAAATTCGTATTTATGCTCAAATCTCCAATCGAACTTCCCATTTCGTCAGCAGAGTGCAACGTGGGCATTATCTGACTTCAGATATACTCCGGTGGGGTGTTAGCTGTGAGGGAGGGACTGAGCCATATTTTTAGGAAAAAAGTATCGAAACATCAGCACAAGTGTATCAAGATACCATTCCTGAGAAGATAGTTAAGCCTCTTAATAACACTATGTTCAACAACCAAGTATGGTCCGTCCAGCAAGACTTGGTGCCGTCATAAGGCTCGGTGCGGTGTTCTGTCATTAGAGCTCAAGACTGGCCGTCGTCTAGTCCCGACCTTAATCCACTGGATAATGGTTTATGATCAGTTTTAGAGAGTACAGTCTGCTCTAAACGCCATGAAATTTTTGGAGAACTTAAAACAATCCATACGATTGGCAGTGTAGTATTTCAGTGGCAGGTAAAAGTAATAAATGTTATTTGCAATTAAAAATATATATTTTTGTTTGTTACAACATATGGCAATACAGGCTCTATAAGCAGGTTTAATGTCCTTCAGCAATGGTGAGCGGCACGCTCATGTCGGGCTCGTAGTAGTAGTCCAGCGTGCGCGTGCGCAGCATCTCCTTGTAGAAGTACGCTGACTTGCGCGGGGTGCGCGTTCGCTCTGGGCTGTCGTAGTCTACCTCGTACAAGCCGAAGCGTTCCCTGAAAATTGAACAAATTACTTATTACAATAAAGTTTTTAGGAAGAGGTTAGTGCCATGCGGCATGCATAGTGCATGACACTACACATTTCTATGCAACCAGCAACGGCAAATTCTATGCAATTGGGCCGGCACGACCGGGGTGGTACCTCTCGCTCACATAATATCGCCGTAAAGTGGAATCTTCAGTGTCGCGTTTCGTGTTGCTTGTGAGGCCCATTGGGGGAGGCTCCTAACGCTGGTTTGCTCCTTTATTCTATATAAAAAAGTGTTTTTTATAAGGAGTATTATTAGCATAAAGTTAATCATCAATAAATTACTTATTTATTTTTATCCCATACTCTTTTTACTCTTTCTTTTAATCCCAGCTGAAGGTATGGAATTACAGACACACAGGAGAGGGCATCATTAAGTACATAATAACACAGTTTCTAGGAACGGCATCATCTGACTGCCAGGCGGAGGCTGAGAATAATAATAAAGGCCCTAAAACTTTCTTAATATTCTCATATTACTTGAATCAACACATGACATGTCTCTTCAACGCCGCGAAGGACATAACGCGAGCAAAATATATCCCGCATTTCCGTTAAGTTGCAAAAACATATTGAAACGTGTGACTAAGACACTTAAAATAGGCTCGTTAAAAATACTGTGCCGCACTATTTTCAAGATGTTTTAGGATATACCTACAGCTGATTTCACTTTTCTATAGAATAAGCGGGCATAGTAGCCGTTGAATCGGTTAGATAACTGTCAACGCCCATATATATCACACAACCAAAAGTTAAATATTTTCGTTGCGTCTTATCACAAACAGGCCACCGGAAACTCGCAAAAACACCACAAATTTCGAAAGCATACCACGCCCGCATTATCCGAGCGGGAATGCTACCCCAATCAGCAGCAACTAACTGCTGCGAGCATCACATACAATATATAACACCCTGATACAATATTTTTTTACTTACGAGTATCCTTGCATCCATTCAAAGTTATCCATGAGACTCCATGCGGTGTACACTCTGACATCACATCCTTCGTCCATGGCGTCCAACATGGCGCCAACATAAGATCTGAAGTAGTCAACTCTCTCGTCATCGTTAATCCCGCCAAAGGTCGAGTATCCGTTTTCAGTTACGAAAACTGGAGGGTTACCAAAGTCATCTTTTACTTTTTTCAAGAGTTTGTAGAATCCCCACGGCACCACCTTAAATAACAAGAACATTTTTTTTTATATCATAGGGAGACAAACGAGCAGTCGGACCATTTTGATAACTACAGACGCCCATGAACATCCACACAATTGTTATGCAAACGCGATGTCCTCCTTTCCTCCTCATCACTCGTGGGCCACCGGCTACTCACAAACCGCGCTGTATACGACGGCGAAGCTGTAATTTCACGCCGGTATCGTCACGAGAGGTACGTTTCTCCGTTCGTGTCGGCCCAATTCAGCTGCAATACAGAATGGTGCTACCTCTTACAAAAACATGACAAGAAATAACGATACATATTTTTTCACATTTTTTGTGTTTGTTTCGAGTACACCCTCTCTTCTTGTTAGCATGTAATTTTGTTTCGATGTTCACGTGAGCACTTCGCGATACAAAACATGTCGTAACAGTCAACCAATTTAAATGCTACAGTAAGGCCGTGTTAATTTTATGACCGTGCAAGTGTGAACACTGTTTATGTTTACTGTCAAGAGATTGCACGAGTATCTTGTAAGGATTGTGTGGTTCGTGTGCCCCATAAAAAAACTTAATAAAGTTTTTTTATAGTTAGGTAGGGGGGTAGGCGAGCAATCGGTGCCCTTGAGTGACGTCCATAAACGTCCGCATTATTGTTATCCTGCAGACGCGTTGCCTTTTTTTCATCCCCTTGGCCACCGGCAATTCACAAACCGGAAAATGCGACATAGCACACGTTGCACTACTGGCTGTACAAGCTGCCGGTCACCGACTCTCTGCCACGTTTCCCTTAGTATAATAAAGTCTCTCTTAAAAGCAATACCAGCGTAAGTATGTGGCAGAGACAAACTGTACCCGTTAAATTGATAT
>JAFELO010000155.1:123272-140154 GCA_017140195.1 Eumaeus atala
TATATATATATATATATAAAACTATTTAATGCATAAGGGGTTTAGGGAGGGTCAACGAGCAATCGAAGCCTTTTGATGTCTATCGCCATTAGACTTCTGCATAACTGATACACACCCGGCGTTGCCCGCCTCCCCTCTAATTGGCCACCAGAAACTCACAAACCGCACGAATCACGACAGTATAGCCGACCTAATTCCAGCAGTGTGGCTCTACATCTTACAATTGGAATGACTTACCTTTAACCAGGAAGATGCTCCGCCCGACCATTCGCTATCCACATGTAAACCTACTCCTAGGTCGTCGTGGTATGACGGAGACGCATGAAGTCCTTCCACAGTTTCATCTCTGTACACAAGAACCGACGAATAGTGGTTGATACCGAAGAAATCGGAACTTCCTTTGATCAATTCAATTTCTTCAGGGCTGAATTCAGGCAGCCTTGATCTGAAAAAGCCCTGCTTTTTGCTCTTTTCCTCGATCCTCTTTTTCATCGCCGGTGGGAAATCGCCAGTTTTTGAAAAGATGGGGTATGCATATTGTCCCCACTGAAAGTAATAGTATCGATGTTATCGAACAACTTATCACAAGAACCATCTATCGGATTGTATCTCCCAGTATCATCACCTCTCATACATTAAACATACAAAGCGCGTCTAAAGTCCCGGCTTCGCACACATATTTCTCAAAATATGGCAAAAAGGATTCCGTTTGCAAAAAATAAAAGTTTTAATTTCCGTCTGCGTTTAGTAGTTATAGTTTGACGTTTCGGCCTCGTAAACGTTGTAATGACATCAAATTTAATTTATTGCAGAACATCGTGACCACTTGCTGTTAATAATTTCTGCGGCTATAAAAGGATCTACTTTGATATTTTTTTGCACTCTAGGTTACATTATCGAAGTTTTCATAATGATCAAAACCTACGTTCATCGCATATAATGTAGGATCTTATGGTGTAAGTATTTTTTAAATCGGTCTTGTATATTCCGAGCCTAAACAATGTCAACAAACAATAAAAGAATCGAATCAACCTTTATAATATTAATAAAGACATTCACTTAACATGTATGATAGCATACGTTATTGCATTTGTTTGATAAAGTATTCAGTTTGTTTTGTTCTAAAAGTGTGTAGCGACTAGCGAGTAAATTTGACGATTGTGGTTTCGTTCTGAATTAAAATGTTTTAAGAAAGTTATACTCACGTAAATGGGTTAGGATGTTTAAAATGATTTTTAACATTCGCAACACATCACAGAGCAATCTCTTTATTATTTATTTGCCTCGTGGATATTATCCATACTTCAATACCTGTATAATTTATAAGGTTAAACGCGCTAATCCCAGGAAATACTTATTCGATTTGTAAAAATAATCTATACCACAACGCTGTGACAAACAGTATTGGTGTGTACGGGGTAGGCTTACACCACTCCTCGCCAGCTAGTATTTACAAACCTACCTCCCTCTAACCATTGTATCAAAACCTTCAGTCAGAAAAATACAGCCAGCCAATCAGTCTACGGAATGGATAAGCTGACATACTAAATGGCCCTCGTAACAACATACGAACTGTACCTCGAACTGTGTACTGTCCTCCGCGGCGTCCAAATGATCCTCAGATTTCGGTTCGTACCACGACGCGCTTATGGCAATGCCAATAGTCCCACTCTGGATTGGCCTGAACTCATCGTTATACATGTGCCAAGTTTTGGCATGAGCCAAGAGCAAATTCTTCGCGCACAAATATTCTGCATATCCAGATATATTCAACAATGGCGCCATGGATGCCCCGGCGTATCCTTGGTAACACACTTCTTTGGGCTCGTTAATCGTGATCCAGTATTTGACTCGATCTCCGAACAGCTCGAAAACAATTCGAGAGTAGTCCGTAAACCAATCGACCATGTGAGGGTTGGACCATCCGCCTAATTCCTGCAACTTCTGTGGCAAGTCCCAATGATAAATGGTCACCATTGGTTGAATGTTATATTTTAACAATTCGTCAATTAAGTTGTTGTAATACTGCACGCCGTGTTCATTGACTACGTCTGGAAAACTAGTGGGGAGGATTCTAGACCAGGATAAGGAAAATCGGTAGAAGTCAGTCCCAAGTTCTCTCGTCATTTCTACGTCTCGTTTATATAATTTGTATGACTCGCTGGCATTGTCTCCCGTGTCACAGTTTTTGATTGGACACGGCTCTTTATGACTTAAATGATCCCAAATGTTTTCAGATTTGCCTGAAAGAGAAACATTGTTTTTTTAATTTTAATGTGCCGCCTCGTGGTCTAGTGGCAGCATGTTCAGCCACAATCCCGAGTCGAACCAAAACAAAAAATGTTATTAGGCTTTTCAATTTACAATAACAGTTCGGAGAGCTCGTCGGTCCTACGCCTGGTGTCTCTCCTGTCGTATAGGATTGCCATCCCATCGATACATGAGAATGAGGTATGGAGGGTGATCTTGTGTGCCATGTGCAGATAGCTCTTCTACATATAGATGGCCGCCGTAGCCAAAGTGCGGGTAGGATGATATTTTCACATCATTGTCATGCTATATTGCAACCTAATTGGGCGTTCTCCTCGTTCACATGATACGATACGATACCATCTTCTTTCGGACAGAGAAACATAGCACGTTCGATAGCCCGTTGAGCTACCGCAAACTTGCGGACCAGTCATACATTAAGAGGCCATGTTTCGGCCCCGTATGTCATCACGGGGAGAACGCACTGGTTGAAGACTTTCGCCTTCGAGCTCTGCGGTATAGTATTGATTATGATATGATTATCATTATTGATATAACACACAGATTTTTTTGTCTATTTAAAAAAAAATTATTATATTAACTGGGACAGGAAAGTCAAGGGCAGGTGACGGTGGTACATATAAAATACGTGAAATATTTAAGACATTGGCTACTGGCAATCGGAATTGATTCTCCGAAAGTAAATCGAAAAACTAAAATTTGTTTGTCCATTGAAATAATTTTTTATTATATTTTATATTATTTTTAAAATAAAAATTATCAAAATAGTCTATTTTTGTGTATTCAAGTCAACTAATCGGTGTACCCTACTACTAACTTAGCCTTATGGAAAATTTTCGTCGGAATATATGACATCTATAAAATAATGTAAAGTATTCACATTACTTAAATTATCAATTATTTATTTTACTTAAGTATACCTAATCATCACGGCAGAGTCGAGCGAAACATACTTTTCTCATACTTAACACTTGTGAAAAGACTAACTTACCATCTTTATCCCAAGCTCCTTCAATCTGGTACGACGCAGTAGCGGTTCCAAATAATAACTCCTTAGGAATTTCACGAACACCGCCATTGCCTTTCACCATTGCGCATTGACTTACGGCGCTCACCGCCAAGCAATACGCCAAAGCTAGTAAACTGTTAAGTTAGAGTGCATGTATTAATATTTAATTTATTTAACATTATTTTATCTATAACGGAGTACTTTTAAAGATTACGGAAGATTATACAATTACAATCCAACACAGTGACATATACCCCTTTTAGATTCCATCGTAAGAAGAGTACACATTTGGCACTGATACATATTTAGGGAATACAGTGGAGATGTGTTTATGTTAGTATATGTATTTAACGTTATTGTCATGTACTTACAATTTACATTTAAACATTTTTCCGCGGAAAAGTCGCCAGGTTTGCTTTCTACACGTAGGGACACCTACTTATAAACCTTTCTCTATACGATTAAGATGATTGTTTACAAGAACATGTCATGATTGACATATCTTTGTTATCGATAACTCTGGATTAATGCAATCACAATATACAAGATTACGTATCGTGAATGTGTGAAATAATTTCTACTTTAACTACGGTATAACAAAATGAAATCCCTTCCGTATATCTGTTTGTAGACTTTTGAGTTTTTTGCCAACCCTGAATACATTGTTGGTTGTATAAGGAGGTACGAGGAGTCAGAACCTTTTGACTACCGACGTACACTTGTTATATCGATCCATCTAGAGGTGGGACTTCCCACGAGCATGGCGGGACGGAGTCACCACTCCATATCCTTTCTACTTCAGGGGCCATCGGTTTCTAATTGTATATTATATGATGTCGATGATTTTGTACATTTATGGATCTCCTAGTTTCTGGTTCGATCGCGCATCACAACGAGCACCGCCCTCCCCGTAGCTCCCTGAGACACCTCGGGCTTCCTTATGAGGCCTCATTAGCTAACACCGCGTCTCTGTACTGTAAGATAGCGCCGGTAATGTACACTGGTCGAAGACCTATGTCTTTAGGATCTGAGTAATGTGCACGAGAAGACATGTGTAACTTGCCTACCGATGCTTATGTGTTTGTTCAGTTTACATTGTTGGATTTACCGACAAGTGGGTATATGGGTAACCTCCAGAACACTTTTTGATTAAGCGTTTCGAGGTATATCTATGAGATATTGCAAGCTCGAGTTACGTCCGTAAGGGACCAATAATTGTCGATAATGTTGAAATAAACGGGTATAATTTAAACGTAGATACTTAGGTTCCTTTTAATATGTTATAGGGGTCAAACCAGCTGTGGGAGCCTTTTGACTGACGCCCATAAATAACTGTATAATAGCTATTCAAATGTCTTGTCCTGCTTTCTTCCTCAGCTCTAATCACAAACCGCAACTAAACGCGACAGCAAAGCTGTGACTACGCTGGGATCATGTGAGCTTGAGGTACCTCCCTGGGCATGCCGGCCTGGTTCCGTTGCAATACAGTATGGATCAACCTCTTACTAACATTAACGTAGAGGTTGTAGCAGAGAACGTTTGGATGCAAGTGGCACGGGGCCGTGCTCCATGACGCTCTATGGGAGAGTGCTGTGTTCAGAGAACCGTTGGATGCAAGTGGCTCGGGGCCGTGCTCCTTGACGCTCTATGGGTGAGTTCTATCTTCAGAGAACCGTTGGATGCAAGTGGCTCGGGGCCATGCTCCATGACGCTCTATGGAAGAGTTCTGTGTTCACAGAACAGTTGGATGCAAGTGGCTCGGGGCCGTGCTCCTTGACGCTCTGTGGGAGAGTTCTATCTTCAGAGAACCGTTGGATGCAAGTGGCTCGGGGCCGTGCTCCATGACGCTCTATGGGAGAGCTCTGTGTTCAGAGAACCGTTGGATGCAAGTGGCTCGGGGCCGTGCTCCATGACGCTCTATGGGAGAGTTCTGTGTTCAGAGAACCGTTGGATGCAAGTGGCTCGGGGCCGTGCTCCATGACGCTCTATGGGAGAGTGCTGTGTTCAGAGAACCGTTGGATGCAAGTGGCTCGGGGCCGTGCTCCATGACGCTCTATGGGAGAGTGCTGTGTTCAGGGTCTTCCGGATGATGATGATGATGATGAATTTCGATTTAATCATGTTTTTTTAAACTTTGATTTCTTTATTTTTAAAAATCTACACTAGAAAACTCTTATTATCAGAAATTTCATTAACCGTGCATATTTATATTTTTATTTACAACCTATTTTTTGTTACATAAAAAAACATATTTCATTGTGTGTGGATATTATTATAAAGGATCTAAAAAAACATCATGTTAGCAGGTTACTGAAGCCATGGGCAATTGGTGTGTCTTGCTTGAATATTTTTATCAGGTCGATATCTGACAGTGCGTAAGTTCGCGTTGGTAACCTATCATAAGTGAGTGTTACACACTCGACCTTCTATTATCGTGGAGGATAGATAAAGGATATCATCTCGTCATAAGTGTTTGCGAAAATTTTGACCACTTGAGTGGTTCTACTGGGGGTTTTCCCTTCTTCTATAAAATAGGGGGCAAACGAGGAATCAGACCGTTCCTACGACTACCGACGTCCCTGAACATCTACATAATTACTATGTAGAAGCATTGCCCTCCTGCTTTCGCCCCCCCCCCCTCCAATGGGTAAGTTTCGTGCTGTTTGTGAGTAAGCCGGTTAGCTTACTCACAAACAGCACGAAACGCGACACTGTAAATGTCACTTTACGGCGGTATTATGTGAGTGAGAGGTACCTCCCCGGTCGTGCTGGGCCAGTTCCGTTATGCAACATGGCACTACTTCTTCTCAAAATTGTATACGTTATCATGTTACCCCACATCGATGCCAAAGCCGGAAATGACAATAGCAATTTACGACATTTGACATGGACAAGGCGGCAGCCGAGTCTACTACGACAGTAGCAGCAGTGTGTCTACGGTAGATGCGACCAGTCGGACATGTGGGTTGGTTTTTGTAAGAGGTAGCGCCATTGTTGCACTGCAGGTGGCTCGCGCCGGCGCGACCAGGAAGGTAAAAGTCCCACGCCATCGCTATTCCCACGGTTTATGAGTAATGGTGGTCATTACTGGAACAGCAGATTATAAAACGTCACAAAGTATACTTTTTTATTTTCTTGTTGTCTGCTGTCACATTGTGGTAACGATTTTGAACTTAATGCAATTTGAATATTGGCGATTATGTCTTATTATGTCGCGAAATTCTATAACACAATATAAAATAATTTTGTTTTAATCATTATTTGTTTGACGAATTACGAAAGTGATAATTGTTTCGCTCCTACTGTTAGTGTTGTTAATGATTCAGTAATGTGGTACCTATAGTGTACTACAATTATTAATTAGTATTAAACAAAGTAAATAGATTATTGCCTATATAGTCCTTTTAGTATACATAAACTTGACGTCACGTTTTGCGTATTACATGAGTTTACGCAAGTCGTAGGTCCGTGTCGTTTTATTTTATTGAGGTAACAAAATCTAATGCATGCTATGATAAAATATTAGCTTTACAGATTTTCTGCATATAAGTGTATTAAATTTCCTCCACTCGCGCAATTCTTATATTTTATTTATATATAGATTTATAGGCTTTGTCTTTATTAATTTGGACTCCTCTATTTTATGTATTATGTAATAAATTTAGTAGTTCTACTAAATAAATCTATAAATATAATAGTTATAATCATTGTCTACAATGTGTAGTCCTAAAAACAAATACGGAATAGATTTTATTATTTTTATTGATAACTAATTAATTAAGGACAATGAGTCTTCCTTTCTGACTGTACCGACATGATTAATTTTGGTGATGCGTTTTTGCGACGCAGTGACGGGGTGCCGATTGTTGTAGGAAATACACAATATTGTTCTCCCCCACGCACTTTTTAAGGCTAAGATGTAGGGTATTTAATGTCCGGGATCAATGGCGAGGGGAGCGGACATGTCGGGCTCATAGGTGTAGTCGAGCGTGCGCGTGCGCACCAGCTGCTTGTACACGTAGGCGGACTTGCGTGGCGTGCGTGTGCGGTTCGAGGAGTTATGGTCCACTTCGTACAGATCGAAACGTTCCCTGTAAATTAAAATTTTTATTTTAATAGCTGTTCATGTCAATAATTTTAATTATAAAAAAAATGTTTTATACTGCATTTGCCCTCGAGTTACACGATATGGCGACGTTTGCGTATCCATTGCCATTCATTGCACGCAGTGACCATTACACTATGTTATTAGGAGAATGGTGCGGGGTGAGGGTGCTGCTCTCTGTGACTATCTTATAAAGAGGTGGCGCACTTGGTACCCCTCTTATATGAAGAGGGGACTAAAGAGCAGGAGGAGGAGGCTATTCTGCGCACGGAGTAAGGGGTAAGGATGGAAACCTCACTCCCACTGTCCCAAAGTTGGTGGGTTTGTGCGGAGGTAACCCTTTTGTGGAGAAGGCTTCGGTCTCTTAGGGGACTCTTAGTTCCGGTTTGTATCTCCACATCAAAGGTGGCGCTGATGGCAGTCGCGGTGGTTTTGTGGGTGTTCAGCATTATAATGTGATGTGCCGACCATACGAGCCTTACATAACAAATGATTCAGATAAAGAATATGATATTAGAAGTACAGAACTAGCTGTTAACAGAGTTGTGGATGTCCAATTTACTACAGGATACATATCTCTTTTAGTCGTTAAAAAGCATGATTTTTCCAAAGATACAACAGATGGCAGATTAATGGTTATGATCATCATGATATTTATTACACGACTGGTGCTGTATCTATTATTATTGTATTGCGATGCTTATTCATATTTTCTGTACCGCTGCTTTGTCATCTCTTTTTTACATGTAGAAGAGGGGGAGAAACGAGAAATCGGCGCATTTTTACGACTGACGACGCCCGATGGACAGGCGCGTTGCCTTCCTTTCCTCCCTTTCCAATGGGCTACCGGCCACTCACAAACTGCACTAAACGCGATACCGAAGATATGATTTTACGCCTGTATTACGTGAGCGAGAGGTACCTCCCCAGTAGTGCCAGCACAATTACGCTGTATCGCAGCATGACTCTACCAAAAATGTGTGTAAAAATTGAACTTACTTAAACCCTACCACCCATTCAAAGTTGTCCATGAGGCTCCACGCCGTGTACGCCCTGACGTCAGACCCTTCGTCCATCGCGTCCAACATGGAGCTCAGGTAAGCTCTGAAGAAATGTATCCTACTGTCGTCAATTAATCCTGTATAACTTGAATATCCATTTTCAGCGATAAAAATCGGAGGATTTCCGTAATCTTCTCTCACTCTTTTCAAAAGTCTGTAGAAGCCCCACGGCATCATCTGGAATGACATATATCAGTTTAGTTTATTTAGGCATACCCTATTATAAAAAAACCAGCGTATTCATCCGACCGCCACGCCGTTTGTTCCTTATCAACGGGAGCATATCGAAGTTTATGCGAATTTTACTCATTACCATAAAACTACCTTTACGGATTTTATCGCGGTTTATTTAATTTCTAATCTAGTCCTATGATCGTACCACCCGTGACCATGGTTACTGGAAAGTTCCTGAAACATCCGGCTAGTTAAATAATTAAATAAACCGCGATAAAATCCGTAAAGGTAGTTTTATGGTAATGAGTAACGTAGAAGTACATTCGTCCGTCTGTCAAGAAGCTTTTACGCTTACAAGGATCAAGCTGAAATGTATCGAAAATATCAGACGAATAGGTCAGCGATGTTTTAAAGCGCTGAAAAATCTTACTTTCTAAGTGAATGCAATCAAAAGATGCAGCCGTTTATATGCATATTTTCTATGGGATTTCACAAAAACTAAAACATGTAGGGTACCTGCGGTTGATCTAGAATGATAGAATTTGGCAACAAGTATGAAGTTACAGTACAGTTATAAAAAAAATCGAAATTTTCGAAATCACAAATATGAGTAATTATAATTTAATAAAGTATTAGAAACTTATGGCTTTTATTCATCTCATACATTATATTTATCCGTTTGCTAGCCCTAAAACAATGCATAACTACCGTAACATGTAATGGGTAAGAAACGAGCTCCTTCAACAGAAAAGATGCTCGTTTCTCAAAATAAACCCATTTCTCATATGTTCTAACTATATGCAAAATATATATACACCTAATATAAACCACAGAGCGCCACAGGTCACGGTCACGAGCCGCTTGCATCCAGCGGCTCCCCGCCACTTGCCATTGGGCCGGGTAGGAGGCCGCCAAACACTCTTTCTTCCGGTGCGGGCTCGCCATTCGAGAGCCTGTCTTCCCCCGTGGTTATCCTTAATTTATGATTATATAAGTTCGAATATTATGAGACGACATTCCGTCTCGACCGGGAAAAAGTGAGACGCAGAAAGTTGTGGCGAAATTTTTGGCTCCGGACGGCATTCAGTTTGAGAATATTAATATCACATTTTTTTTGGTCCGACCCAGGATTAAACTCGTTTCTGCGGCTGAACATGCTAACCACTACACCACGAGGCATTCATTCATTGATTGATTCTTATGCATGAAAATTGTAGAAATATTTATAAATCAGCCCAGTGCAGTGCCGGATTAAACCCGTAACTAAAGTAGTAATGCGTCGGGCCCCTCGCATAGTGTCTAGACTAATCTATGTCTCTTTAATGCTCACAATGTAGCAAATCAAGGGACCTTGAATAGAATTCACTACAAGCTCTGCGGTAGCTTATTCCATCACTGGATCAGCTTAAACGTTTACAGTAAATGCTCGTTTTACTTACCCTAAGCCACGTCGATACCGAAGCAGGCATATTACTGTCCAAGTAAGTAACTACATTTATGTCCCCATAATAAGATGGCGATTCATAAAGTTCATGAGTAGTTTTATTTCTATACACAATGGAAGTCGTGTAGTGGTTGAGACCTAGGAAGTCCGAGGTTCCTTTTATGAAATCCACTTCATCTGGACTTAATTCTGGAAGTCTTGATCTGTAGAATCCTTGTTTTGCACTATTTTCAGCTATCTTTCTTTTCATTATTTCTGGAAAGCCACCTTTTTCAGTGAAAATTGCGTGTCCATACTGCCCCCACTGAAATAAATATTATCTAACTACACATTATGAACATTCATATCCAGACAGGGTTTGGACACTGTCTGGAAATTAACTTCCTAAATATTTCATAACATACATTAGACATATCTGTTCTGATATTAAAATCTCCTCAAATATTAACTAATACCATGATTAACCCCTAAAATGCCTTCTTTTAAACTTTACAATAAGTACAGTAGAGCTTGTAATTATATTTTCGGATTTAAAATAATAACCCATAACTAAAAAGGAGAGCAATAGAATAAAATTCAAGTGCAAAATAGTGACTACATATCCTATCATCTCATGCTTTGTATCGAAGTGCTGTTAAACACACTTCGAGCTTCCCCAAATGTACTCCTGGTAACTAAGTACTGACCAACAACAAGAGTTACATAGTACATATAATGCATTTGTTTATTTGGCCTCTTTTTGTAGGAGTTTGGTAACTTTTATTTTCAAAACTGTATTTATTGTAGCAAAATAGTGCGAGAACTAAATAAAACCATTGCGCCAATACCTCGAACTGAAGAAGTTCTTCCGCTGCTTCCTTGTGCTCTGGATATTCCGCTCCATACCAAGATGCGCCTAATGCTATTCCGATAGAACCATTTTGTTTTGGCCTGAATTCGTTGTTGTACATATGCCTGTTATGTTCAAAAATGGCGCAAGAGATTCGCCAGCGTAGCCATTGTAACAAATTTCTCTTGGTTCGTTTATAGATATCCAGGTTTTTACACGGTCACCAAACAATTCAAAAACAACTCGAGCGTAATCAGTGTACCAGTCTACAATGTAAGGATTTGTCCATCCGCCTAACTCCTGCAGTTTCTGTGGCAAATCCCAGTGATAAATGGTAACAATTGGCTGAATGTTGTGTGTTAACAGTTCATTAATTAAGTTATTGTAATAATTTACGCCTGGCTCATTTATTACATCAGGAAAACTGGTAGGAAGAATTCTAGTCCATGCTATGGAAAATCGATAAAAATCCAGACCAAGTTCTCTAATCATTTCCACGTCTCTCTTGTACAATTTGTACGAGTCATTGGCGACGTCTCCTGAAATACAGTTCTTTAGCTTACAGGGTACTCTGTGACTTCCATGATCCCAAATACTATCAGTTTTATCTACAAAACCAAAAATATATAATTTTATATCATAAACGAAGAATAAGATGTAGTGCCATGCTATATTGCAGCTGAATTGGGCTGGCACGACCGTTGAGGAACCTCTCGTTCACATTCGCGTTTGTGCGGTTCGTGAGTAGCCTGTGGCCCATTACAGGGGATGAGGAAAGGACGGCAACGCAATCGTAATTAAGCAGATGATCATGGGCGTCGGTCGTTAAGTCGTACGAAGGCTCTGATTTCTCGTTCGTCCTCTTATACTATAGAGAAATCTATAAAGTCAATAAAAGTAGGGATTTACGCCCGCTTCGCCCGTGAATAAAGAGGTAAAGTTAATATTTATAATTTTGCAGTCGGGCTGTATGATGTGGTTTCACTGGTGTTAGAATTCCATCTTTGATCGGAGTAAAAGTGATTTCGTACAGTAAGTGTATTATTATAATAGCACATTTTATTGGTACATATTTCTAAGTCCCAATTTCTCACACAATGTTAGTTACCTTACTGCTCTGAAAAAGCTTTACCGATTTTTACCAAATTTTATATGTATATTGACAATTATCTAAGATCTAATGAATATTCATATAGCTAATGCTACTATCTCCTCCTATGCAACGGAATTGGGCCGGCACGACCGAGCAAGTACATCTCGCTAACTTCATACCGGTGTAACCGCACGAAGCGAGACAGCGACGCTGTTTGTGAATGGCTAAAATTTTGCCCATTGCGAATGATAGCAACGTTTCCGCGTAACAATCATGCAAAGTAGTCATCAAACGGCTCCTATTGCTCGTTTGCCACCCTTATGCTATAAAAAACAAGTCTCCATTTCCACCATCCAGCCGTCCAGTGCCAAACAACTGGTAAGAGCGGGTCTTCCACGCGTCCAAATTTTACGGGGGGATACGACGCAAGTCGTATATCTATCGAGTTCCTAAGGCCACCTTCCAGTCCCATCATCAGATGAGTTCCATGTCATAAAGATTTTGCTTCATCAATTAATTTACACATGCATACAAAATTTTAGCATAATCGATGTCCGGGAATTCTATGAAAATTAACTTGCAAGATTTGATTAGACTAATATCGGGACAGGTGAAACCCGGTGAAACTAAATGCAAACGTGCAATAAAAGACGACGGTTTGCGAAATGTACAAAAGCCATTTATTTATCTTTGGGCAATAATTTACATAGAGAACCTTACCTAAGCAAAACTCATGCTACACTTTGTCCGCAATGACAATCTTGGCAACAGTGTAGACTACTTACAGTACAACTGACAAGTGGTAGAACGTAAAATAATTCGTTAGTAGTAATAGCTCAATGGCACTTGTCAGACGTTGACAGTACGCGACAATTGACAGCAGACTGTTGGCACGGTTCCACACAATATAAAGGTATGTACGAAATAGTGAAAGCTGGTTTGAACGATTTTCTAGAGAACATTCAAATTCTCCTTTGTAACTAGAAATGTTCCAGGTGGCAATAAATCTATTCAATTATCCCATACATCGAGTATGGGACAATTTAATAGATTTAGAAATGTAGGAAATAGCTCAGCATCAGCTTTTTATTACCGCAGTCCACAAGTTTCATCCTAAACGACTTAGTTAACAATTAATACAAATTTAAAATAATATATAAAACATAATACTAACCATCAACGTTCCAGGCTCCTTCTACTTGGTAGGCAGCTGTAGCTGTGCCAAATAAAAATCCCTTTGGGAATTTTCTATTCTTTTTATCATCATTTGGTACTTGGCAATGGCATAGCACGAAACAAAAAGCCAAAGTGAGTAAACTGTTGATAAAGTGAACATTCATTAATTATGTGTATTTTTCGGGAATGTGAGATAATACAATAAGTTAAAAATTACTCACAGTTTATACTTATACATCTTATTGCGGAGCCTCCTCAGCCTCTGTTGATTAAAATTGTTCATTAAAAAAGTCATCAATTATTCATCATCATCATCATTATCAGCCCTTATCGGTCCACTGCTGGACACAGGCCTCTCTCAATGCTCGCCAAGACGACCGATTTCCTGCTACTTGCATCCATCCCGGACCGGCTACTGCATGGAGATCGTCTTCCCACTTGTGAAAGGTCGTTTTCCTAAACGCGGCCTCCACTCCAGAACCATATTGGCCCATCTGCCATCAGTTCTTCTGAGTGTGTAACTGAGGGTGTGAGTTATATCTACCTAATTACAATAATTGCCCGAGGTAAGACATCCTCCAAAGCTTAAGTGAACAGTTTGTGGGAAGTAACATCCCCCTGTCGCACTCCTCGATGCAATTGGATTGGCCTTGTTTGACCTCCCGGAATCAGAAAGGACATAAAAGCAGCGTCACACAATGCTCTCAATACTTCGTCGTATCGCCAATCGACCTGACATCGCTGTAAAGCTTTCAGAACAGCCCAGGTTTCGACAGAGTCAAAAGCTCTCTCATAGTCCGCAAAGGCAAGGCACAGCGACTGATTGTATTCATGTGTCTTTTGTACAATTTGCCTTATGGTGAAAATGTCGTCTATGGTGCTAAATCCTCTGCGAAACCCAGCCTGCTAGGGTGGCTGGAATTCGTCAAGGTTTGTGTTGAGGCGATTCGTCAAGACTCTTGAGAACAACTTGTAACTATGGCCACGAAATGAAATTGGTCTGTAATTTTGATTTATCACCCTTCTTAAAAAATAAAACAACGCCACTTCCAAGCCATGCTTTGGGAGGTACGCCTCGTTGAAGGACGAAATTAAAAATATTTTTTAGCCCTTTCAATGCAGGTTCGCCTCCTGCTCTAAGAAGCTCGACTGTAATTCCGTCCCTCCCAGGAGCTTTTCCTCCTTTAAGCTGCACAAGCGCCAATCTCATTCAAGCTGATGTCCGCCAGATCGCCTGATAAATGTCGTGTTAGGCTTGCACGCGGATCGTTTCTGTTATCGGGATGAGGAGCGTGCGGGATATACAATTTGCTATACAAAGTTTCGATCTCAGATAAGATCCCAGGCTTAGAAGTATCATCAATTATTAGTTTTTTATAAACATATATTTATATCTTAAGTTTACGCGAATATTGCTCATTACAACAAAACTACTATTACGGATATTCTCGCGGTTTATTTAATTATTTAACTAGTCCAACATTCCAGCCCACCAATGACGCTGGTACTTAGCATTCTTAATTATGTGGATTCTGTGATTGGACTTAGGCTGCTATGCTGAAAATGGAAAACCGTATGAAATTGCATCTAGCCACACTGCTCTTCGGCGTAGTTCAGCGCGGGGTACCTGTGAATGGTTGATCCTGGCCAGCCAGCAGAAATCTGCCCCAAACGAAAATTAACCCCAAAAAAGTTACTTGTAAGCGTTTGGTGGACTAGTGCGGTATTGTTCATTACAGTTTTCTCAAATCTGGCTGAACTGTCACGGCTTATGTCTATTGTCGGTAAACCATGATGGAAAAGCTAGCGGCTATACAATATAGGCCGGTCAATCGTTCCACGCCACTGCTGCTTCACGACAACGCTCGACCACACACTACGCAACAGACTTTGTTTTATACTGTTTTTTTTTTCAAATCTTTATTTTTATTTTTTTTTTTCAAATCTTTACTTACTATACTTTTTTCCAAATCGCCTTCAAAGATTTTATTGATTCTCGTACGATTGGTTTTTTATGTAAAGGGATCAATGAACTAGCTATGAGATGGCAAAATTGCATAGAAAACAATGGTTCATGCTTTGATTAATTAAATAATATTAAAAAATATTAGACTTTTCGTATACCCATACAAAACGCCGGTTTCATATGTAAGGACCTAATGTTTTCGTTTGAAGTTTTATGTGTACTCTTAATATTTTTTACTTTTTCTCTGTGCATTTCTTTTTACCCCTTTAGAGGCAAATATCTCAACAAAGTAGTAGCATAAGCAAAAGACATTCTGGGAAATCTTCACCTTATATAAAAATACCTTTTTTTGGTGACGCGGGGAAACGCATTTACGCGCCTTCACTGGCCCTGAGCGGGGTCCAGTGGTGTGTGAGACTCGCGGCACATGATAGTGCCGAATACCCACAAAAACCACCGCGAGTGCCATCAGTGCCGCCTTTGGTGAGTTGCCCCGGAACAATAATCATCAGGGCACCTCGACGGCTAGTCAGCCCTCTAAGGGACCAGGTGTACCTCCACAGATGGGGTTGCCCAGCACTACAGGACCCCATCGACTTTGGGACAGTGCAATGGGGTGAGGTTCCCATCCCCGCCCCTTGTTTTTTACAATCACAAGGGGGATCTTTTTCGGTACCCCTCTTCTTATAAGACCTAATACCGAAAAAATATCCCCCTTGGTTCAATTGGCTTCGCCTGGGTTCACCCCAGGCTACTAAGCACCACCACCACGACAAGGCTTGAACCATGGTGGGGTCGTATACTTACTCCTACAATATCCTTCACCCATGCATGCAACCGATCACGTCGCTCATGGCCTGCTTCCGACATACCTAGGGCATCAAAACGATTTTCTTTTTCCAATTGGAATTTTTCGGAACCTACCGTGGTTCGTCGGAAGTTCGGTCGGAGTGTCGACTGTACTAATCGGACACACTCACGTCGAAAGCCTATATTCAGAGAGCCTCTAACCAATCGGTGATCACATCCGGTTTTAAGCCTGTCGATCACGGACACATCCCAAAATATATGTTTCCGGTCCGTCATAATAAAATCAATCTCGTTCCTTGTCACAGTATCGGGACCCTGCCATGTCAACTTCCTATGGGGCTTCTTCTTAAAATGGAACTTCCATTTTTCCATTAAGAAGAAGCGCCCTTTCTATAGGAAATTTACCAGCATTTGTCCCTTGCGATTTCGACTTCCGACTCCATGTGGTCTCAGACTGGATTTGACACCATTTCGTATTATTACCTTGGCATTAAAGTCACCCATAACAACATTGAAGTGGGCCTCACAGGTGTTATGTAAGGACTTTAAGATATCCTCGTAAGGTGCCTCCACGTTGTCATCGGAATGCGTGGAGCTGGGTGCACTGCCTACGAGGAATCCCGCGCCGGCCAAGTAGAATAGGTAACCCGATGGCAACGTTATGGTGTCCTCACCTTTTCTTCTGACTTCACATAACTCCGGAACATGTCATCGGATTCTTAACAGTTCCAGCCCAACCAAGCGGTTATCTAGTCTGAGCGTTGTCCGTTATACTGGTCAAATCGGTGGTGACGATCCGTTGCCCAGAGGTTCTCAGCACCCCTTGTTCCACCATAACATGCTACCGTGGCCAGGACTAGTGAAACTAATACTAGGGGCCGAATTTTACTGCTGTCAATTGAAGGTAAATGTCTGAAAAGGAGCGGCCTAAGAATACACTCATC
>JAFELO010000155.1:140243-159411 GCA_017140195.1 Eumaeus atala
CAATCCAGTACTATCTCCGCTATGATTGGGGAGGGAAACAGGTAACAGTCCCTACTCTATCTATTTTCTTGTGATTAAATTCCCTGCGATTCGTCCGAAGGAGCCTGTCCTTGCGATCATATTAAATGGTTACAAGTGACGGCCGCTGTTGATCCTGGAGACAGAAGTAGCAGCGACGGGATAGTGTGGTGCGCCTTGCCCGATTAAAGAAAATGGAGTGCTACCCTTAATAATGTTATTTTTCAAAACCATACTGATTCACGGACAAAACTTTAGCGGTTCATAAAATGTATGTACCTACCGAATATCCAATATGCAGTACCCATTATCACCGAGTAAAGCATCTGTGACATATGGACAGACGGACGTGACTAAAGCACAAGGGTTCCGTTGTTTGCCACTTGGTAACGAGCCACAGAAACATAACAACTATGCAAATAAATGTAAAGAATACGGGCATTTTCCTGCATTCATCTTAACCTTTAATAACCTCAACGTTGACACGCGCGATGTTCACGTGACATTTATATGTAGGTATGTCTATGCGTTTACTTACAGAGGGGAAAAGTAGCATCTCAGGGCCATCTCGATTCTATAATCGAGAATATATACTAATCCATAAATGAGAATATATACTATATATACCATATATAGCTTACATGCATCCACATAATTGCTATGTGGATGCGTTGCTCACCTTTCTTTCTCTCGTCTAATGTGCCCCCGGTTACTCATAAACCACACGGAACAAGACACCGAAGTTGTCACTTTACAATGGTATCCTGTGAGTCAGAGCTACCTCCCCCCGTGCAGTCCCAATTCGTCTACAATGCAGCATGACACTATCTCTTACTGAAATCAATGGTTGGAGAACTTCACATGACGTGAGTATTTTTCCTGTTGCCAGCCCTGGTATCCTCACGATATATTCTTCCACGGCAGAGACGACGCGCGCCAGTAATTATCAAGTGGACGAGTTGAAATGACAATTCGAGACCAAAGTCGGCATCGGCCGCCAACTGAGCCGTTACTTGAACGGATCACCACAACTCACCACATTAGTGGCTGTGTAGAGTTGTTCGTTTTTAACTTATAACTAGAGTCTATACAATTTAATTTACCAAGTCACATAAATGTATTATTGTTAGCTTGAACCTGTACTCACTTACGTATATGACGTTGTATAAACCTGTTCCACTGCACAATTATACTACAACCTCCACATGTCACACAAACTAGGATAACACAATCACTACAGCTCGGCCAACAATACGTCCCATATAATCAATGCATCGACTATTATATAGCTGCGCTCCTTTCCGTAATGATATCAGCATTTGTTACATAATTATAGGTCCTGTATATATATATATATATATATATCATGATCTATGAATGATGACATATATATGTGTCATCATTCATCATGATGTTTTTCCATTATATTCCATTATATTCCATTATTGGCATTAATATAGTTGATTGAATGTATTGTCACTTCTTAATGTAAATTCATGTTAACATTAAATTTATATATTTTTTCCACAAATGATTTATTTTTCGCTTTACTTTTACTACCTGTTTCGACTTATTACTTATCATCATCAGGAAAACAAATAAAATTTAAAAGAGCTTAAATATTAATTCATGTTTTTCCTTTGCACATTAAATAAGATTACTGATTTTGACAGATCGAGTGAAATTTTTTTGTGGTTTGTGTTTTCTGTAGCTCAGTGGAATGACGACTTAAGGAAGGTGGCGAGTAACTGATGGATGTAGGCTGCCCTACGTTCAACGGTGGACGGCGGTAGGCTGATTTCATGTTATCTATACGTCCTAACATATAAAAGGCAAATCTAAGACTTGTATATCTATCGAAACTGTTGAGCTTTGGTACAATGTGTACCCTGAAAGGAATTTCATGATATAGTATAGCACTAAAAAAGGATTATTAGACACTTAAATTTTAGAAAATCTAAGGAATAATTTAGAAAATTTTATAAAATGTTACACAAATTAGAGGTTGAAGAATGTATAGATTTCTGGACTTAGAAGTATAAATTTTTAATTTAAGTAAAGTAATTTAAAATTAGATTAAGTACAATCTGGAGTAAAACGAAAATATTTTAACCTCGAAAACGATTAAGGATGCGAGGACTTCAGCGAAATTTACTTCTCTGATTTATAACTTCGTTACGAATTCTTTCGAATAAAGAAATACCAACCCATCATAGCACGTTCGACAGCCCGCTGAGCTACAGAGAACCTGCGGACCAATCCTAAATGAAGAGGCCATGTTTCGGCCCCATAAGTCATTACGGGGAGAACGCATTGGTTGAAGATTATTGATTTCAAGCTCTGCGACGTGAGAATGTGACGAAGATTCCGGAATGCTGCCCATCCCAGCTGAATCCTATATCGGCTTCCTTCTCGAAGTTATATCTACCTAAATGCAATAGTTGCCCAAGGTAGACGTTTTCCTCTACGACTTCGAGAATAGCAACATCGACGTGGACCGGCCTAGCGAGAACGTGTTCGATGGACATGACCTTTGTCTTATCCAAGTTCATCTTAAGGCCAATACGTTGGGAGGATTCATTTAGGCTGTGCAACATTTCCTGCAAGCACTCCAACGAATCCTTGGAGAGCTTGCAGAAATTGTACATAATTAAAAAAAATGTGAGGTTATTGAAAATCATACTCGCTTAATTCATCTCATTGCTTCGTGACTCTGGATTGTTAACACGTTTTGGTTCCAGCTGGGACTCGTAGTCGAATCCTAATGGCCTCTGGCTGAACGTACTCGTCATTGGACCAATATGGCCTTTCCTTCTTACTTACTACCTAATACTTACTAGATAAGAATCAATAGTTCTCGTCAGGGCGCTTCAATTTAAACATTAGTCTTCGGAGTTCAAAATAAAACACAAAAATCGCGAATCATATTAGGAGACGTATTTTGAAATGTTAACAGCTATAAGTTCCAATGACGTACGATGAGTTGGTAGGCCGCGTGTACACCACACCATACGCTTCACCGCCGAGGATACATTCAACTGTACATATAATATACAGGTCATAAATCCCTTCGACCTCTCGGCAAATTGTTGGCGTGGTAAGTATCTTACCCTTTTCAGCATACTCTTTCTTTCAAATTATATTAATAATAAGTAGTGTGTTATTAAGAAAAATGTGATTTTCAAAATTCAGGCTTATCCAGGGATTTTTGCTATCATGCACTGGTTTTATTCATTACTAGCTGATCCGGCAAACGTTGCTTTGTCGGGTTCGGAGTGATCTCCGGTTTTTTTCCCGACTTTAGGTGTATGAAAAATAGATAGAATCCGATTCGCAGACCTACTGAATATTCATATATTTGGTAAAGATAACTGACATTTTGACACGAGAATTTTATATATAAGATTACATACACATTGGCTACATTCTAAATGATTTCGACTATTCGAATCTAATAGAAATCCCCGTGTTTTAAGCCTTGTAGTGATAGAGCCGGGCAAAGGCAATTTAATTGCGTGGGCTGCTCTTTGAATCCCACTTTCGGGAAGAGAGTCCTAAAGAGCAAGAGGACGCCGTTACACACCAACATCACCAACTTCCCGTCACCAAAAAATGATGGAAGGAAATAAAAGCGGACGGAAATAAATAAGTCTCAACTTATCAGAAGTTTGTATGCTTCTTTGTTTTAAGCTGATCACATTGAGTTGTAGCAAACGCATTGTCTGTTATCAGCTTCTATGTCCCGTGCATCAGATGATGATGTCCTTTGTCTATTGTTTCTATTATCTGGACAGAATTAATCACTGTTTGTTATAGGGACACTCATGTCCGGTTCGTGGTTAATGTCTAAAGTGCGTGTTTTTATAGTATGTTTGAAGAAAAATGCAGATTTTCGCGGCGTTCGCGTGCGTTTAAGGCTCCCGTAGTCCACTTCGTAAAGTCCGAACCTTTCACTGTAAGAAAAAAATAAAATGATAAGAAAATCGAAATGGACATTATAAAATATACGTGTTTATGGATTCTTTCAGAATTCAGGCTGGATTCATCGATATTGTCCGCTCTCTATGAATGTAATCTGAAACGTTAAACTTGGATTTAATTTGAGAAGTAGTCTGGAAACAAAAAGAGGTAGAATATTTAATCATTATATTTATCAAAATGTGATAATTAAATAATAATATGCTTTATAATTACATCAATAAATTTCAGAATTTACAAGACAAAATTACAAAATTATCTTACAGTACACCTACTCTAAGATAATTTTGTCTTGTACTTTAGCTTGTATTTTGTCCAAAGGTCTAGACGGTGGGATCCATAAGGATTAACACCTCGGAGAAAAAGGTAGCTAATTTATCAGGTACCACGTCCCTATCTAAGTCGTCGCTCTAGGAATCACTTATTATGTAATGACTAAATTTAACCAACAAATATACAAGCATTAAGGTAAGGTATAAATCGCTTGCGGACGTTTCATTGGTTACTCCTGACACCTGTACCAGTGATATTTTAGCAACAATCTGTCGAGGATTTTCTTAGAAACATATAACTCTGTAGTGTGAAATTTCCCACATCAAACCATGTAGTGATAGATGCTTATGTTAGGCACATGCTATGTCCTTATTTTTCCTCTTATCTCATTGTATACTATATTTTTCTTTTAACTATTGGGTGCCACATCATTTCAATGGTACCGCGATTCTCCCTTTTTTCTTCCAGCTGCCAACTCTGGTACTCGGAGGGTAGCCCAATGGAGTAGCGTGGGTGGTCTCAAAGTACCGTGGCATTTACCGACAGCTGCTCGACATAACTCTGTGATATTTAATTGATGCAAGCTGTCAACTCGTCCGTTACCTGTAGCCATGCAGCCATTCAAAATTATCCATGAGGCTCCAGGCTGTATACGCTTTTATTTTGGATCCGTCCTCTACAGCGTCCAGCAACACGATCTACGTCGTCGAGCCCGCCGTGTGACGCGAAACCGTTTTCAGAAATAAACACCGTAGGATTGTTATAAGCCAGTCTTATTTTTGTAAGGAGCTTGTAAAATCCCCACGGAACTACCTGCAAGAAGAAGAATTACTGACGCCCATAAACATTATTGTCATGCAGATGCGTTGGCCTTCAATGGGTCTAATATAAATATAAATTGTATAAAAATGATTACTAAGGAAAAAAATAGCTCCTTAGTAATCATTTTTATTAGTACAAGAATAGTATAATTATTAGTTCAAACTCTGAATTACTTATAAAGTTTAGTGGTCTCTCTACAACGAGGTAACCGTGCCCACAGCTTGGAAACCAACCAAATTTAGATTAAAAATATGATTCTGAAATGGTTTGTAGGATATGAATCCCACAAACTATTTCAGAATCACATTTTCATGCATTACAGAAAATCTTAGTAATTGCTTAAACCACAACTCTGTTAGCTACCCCAGGTGTAATTTTTTTGTACTTTATAGGAAGGGCATCTCATCAAAACATGGCCTTTTCTATGCAAAGGGGAGGGAACCAAAAATAGGATACCGCGGCCCATGAACATGCGCTTAATTACTATCCCGATGCGTTGTCCAACCCTCCAATGATCCACCGGCTACTCACAAAGCGTAAGAAACGAGACACCGGAGATCTCTCTACCTGGGTATCATGTGAGCGAGAGGTACCTCCCCTGACTGAAATCTACTGCAATGCAGCACGGATTCTTGCTAAAAGCTACACACGTAAAATTTTGTAATAATAAAAAAAAGTAAGAATGTCGGTATCCTGTAGTGTAATTTATGAAAAAAGAGATGAATGCTTTCGCGGGTACGATCGCAACGCATCGTATGTACTAAGAACGGGTCAAGTGCGAGTCGGACTCGTCCACGAGTTGTTCCATACATTATCTATGAAAAGAAAATAAAATATTTTTCTTTTTTTAGTATTTGTTGTTATAGCGGTAAATGCAATACATTATCTGCGAATAAATTTAACTGTATATCTATCACAGTTGATTAGATATAGATTGGTGACAGACGGACGGAGAGACGGACAGCCGAGTCCTGGTAATAGTGTTCCGTTTTCTACTCCTTGAATGTGGAACCCTAAAAGTCTCGTAATTAACAGAACCTATCAGAGAAAAACAAATTTTGCCGACGTGGTCGACGTCTATAATAAGATAATATTTTGTCTAACTCACCATCGTGAAGTTTGAATCTCCGATCTGCCATTCGGGAAGCTGGTACAGTTTGACATTTAAATCATCTAGAAACGAAGGAGAATCGAAGCTCTTATACACCGATTCGTTCCTGTACACATAGAACGTCGAATAATGATTTATTCCAAGGTAATCGGCGCTTCCTCGAATATATTTAACTTCTTTGAAGCTTAATGAAGGCAACCTTGATTTTGAAAAGCCTTGAGATGCACTCTTTCTGGCTATTGTTTCTTTGATGATGTCAGGAAAATCACCTTTTACCGAAAAAAATCGCATGTGCATGCATATATTTCCCACTGAAACATTAGTTTTAAAATTATTAAAGCATTGAAATTGACAATTATAATCATTAATCGTGGTTATCAATTATAACTTTGAATTGAGTTTTTATTGTAATTAAATAACTTGACGCATATAACTCCATAATTGGAAGCTCAGATAACCCTCTTTCGCGCTACGATTTTCACCACTCGTATATGTGAGTTGAGTTCCCTTGGTTAGGAGTCGCATCTGATGCCACTCGAGTTCTTAAGTTGTCCACAAAACATTTGTTATATTTTGTAGTACCTGTTATACAATGTTAGGCATATTTTCTAAAAAAGGAGTATTGTATTAGAGGTATAATGATGACCCCCTCGTAAAGCCAATATCCTCATGTTACTTTATTGCCGTCGCGTTATATTTGACTTTATATTGTACAAATATATATGCTCCTCATTATACTTAAGAGGCAACACCATTTGTACAGTGTTTGCGCGTAATAAACCTGTAACTTCCTCGAAGATACCTTTACAAGCTCTTATATCTCAATTCAGTCAATTCTTCATTTCATGCAAAAATAATGTAAATTCAATTTAGCATTACACTAAAGATATATTAAGACAGTGTAATTACATACTACACTAATATTGTAATCTTGATGCAACTCTTTTAAAATGTAATTTTCGATCTTTTTGTTTTACTATAAGTATACGTTGAATTATCTACATATAGGAATATATGCATACTTTATTTATCTACGTTCTGACCGTCTATTTATATGCATGAATATCAGAAATAAAAACAAATAATACATACATAGAATAAATTGGCGTCACGCGCCGCCTCTGTGTCGTTTTCCGTAGCTGGCTCATACCACTGTGCGCTCAATGAAATAAAGATATTCCCTTTTTGTTTTGCTCGAAATTGCTCGTCGTAAATATGGTAAGCCGTCGCGTGTGCCAACAACACATTTTTCATACATAAATACTCGCCGATTCCTTTAATATCTAATGCGGGCGCCATCAATTTAGAACCGTAACCATTGTAACAAATGTGGTGCGGTTGATTCACTGTAATCCAGTATTTAACTCGATCGCCAAAAAGTCGAAACGCCACACGTGCGTAATCGGAATACCAATTTATTATGTAAGGATTAGTCCAACCTCCTAAATCCTGGAGCTTTTGCGGCAAATCCCAATGGTAGAGGGTAACTACAGGCTGTATGTTGTTTTTTAGCAATTCACTTATCATTATGTTGTAATGATTTACCCCGGCTTTAGTTATTTGATTGGAAAACCCGTTTGGTAATATTCTTGGCCACGATAAGGAAAATCTATAAAAACCTAGACCAAGCTCCTGACACATTTGCACATCTCTGTGGTACAAGTTGTAGGAGTCGGCGGCTATGTCTCCGTTGCTGCCGTCGGCAACTAGATATCCTTGATTATGCGTCAAGAAATCCCATATACTTTCCGATTTGCCTGAAAATTATAAAGTTATATTGTCTATTAGCCATGTATCACACGTTTGAATATCAGCGTAACATATAGCGCGTTACGAGTTATTTTAAATGTTGGCAAAAAAATGTATTGTATTATTGCAACTCTTTTCGATTTTCCCTACTAGTAAGTAGAATGAGGTAATGTTCCATAAGAATATTTTATTGTATCGCACAGAACTGTATCGATTCTGTTATTTAGTAAACACATCATCGTTGACATCTAATTATTAAAATTCCGAATGCCTTGCATGCATTGAAATATAGCCGATATGTTTATAACATATAGCCGATATGAAACACCGACGTGTTACAAAATCTGTGGTTTGTTAGCATGCTGAAGTTGGCCCCTGCCATTACATTACATTTGATAAAGCGCAAATCCTCACCAGGGAACACCGATTCTTTCCGAGGATGATTCCTGAGGCTATTGAAATTTAAAAAACGTCCAAGTTTCAATAGAGAAGATGGCCGGGTTCTTCCCTCTGAATGGGACCCAGTGGTGAACATAATCAAATCAAAAAATAAACATAACACCTAAAGACAGCAAGATATAATAAGTAATGTTTGCGTTAATCGGAACAACTAAAATTATAATTCTTCGGGCACTTTTAAAAACTTGGTACATCAGGACATCTGTCTTCTCAGTCCACCCGTGACCATGGTTGCCGTAAAGCTTCTGAAAGGTCGGGCTAGTTAAATAATTAAATAAACCGCGATAAAATCCGTAAAAGTAGTTGCATTGTAATGATTGACATTCTTGTAACCTTAAGACATCAATAAACTTATTAATATTGTATTATTTTAAATATTTTTTTATCAGGGCAAAAATGAATATAGGTAACATTAATTGTGACACCTGTCTTTGCCTGTCCGCATTTTGTATGATATGACAGAGGTTGTCAGATAACACGAACTACGAAAAATAGAAATGTCAGAGTTATTTTCTGAACGCATTTCAACCGCCCTGTAAACTCTACACCTAACATCACAATGCCAAGAAAAGCTTTTGGTTCTACCATGGACATGAAATATCAACGTTACGCGTGCAAAAATCGCTGTTTCTTGGTGGTTTTCGCTTTTTCATTCAGTAAAATTGTTTTTTCCAATACACGCATACTGTAAAAACAGCTGTTTTTAATGCAATATTTAAAGAATAATAATAATTGTTAAAATATTCTGGGTAAGTTTTGAGATGGTGTGACGTTGTAGTTACATATAAAATAAGGAAAATAAAGTATACAAAGTAAAAAATAACATCAAAACCAATGCGATGGTACATTTAAATTTCTGTTTCTCGCGGTTTTGTTCAAAACCAGTTTTTGCGAAGAACCGAATGAGCGGTCGTTTCATTCGCACTGCAGGAGTCCGTCGTTCGGTGCGATTGAGATGATATCGGTGCGGTACGCTCACGGATTTGATATAATTGCGTGTCTCCGTGCGTACTCGCACATTAAAAGTAGTTCAAACCTTATAAAATTGCCTTTTCTGCAGCAGCGGACAGCTTTAGGACCCTCGACATATTCGACAATTATTTTCGAACCCAAGTAAAGTATAAGTGTCATTTTACACCCCATCTCGGGTGTCACGCTTTTATTTCAAACGGTCGAGACGACCCGTCGCGTCACGTGTGGGGCGTACAGCCATCGCACGAGAGCCGTCGCTTCACCAGTTCAGCGGGATCATCGCACAAAGGCCGACGCTTCCCGCGACCTACTAACAGTCACCACCTCGCGACCAGCCAGGGGAGTGATCGGGCGATGTGGCAAAGTTGGCCCCTAGCGTAAGACACAGACACCCCGACACATGCATTTCTTTTTTTTAAATAAATTATTCTTTTTGTTGACTTGTGGTTCTTATTATTATAAAACAACCACGTCTCAATAGTATTTTTTTGGATTTCCTGTAAAGTGTGTACTTTTTACTTTTTTTTTTACACGTGCAACGACGATATTGGGGGTAAAATTTATTTTATGTTATGTTTAATTTTTTATATTGTTGCTGTTTGTGTACTAAGTAAGAGGTTACATTGCAACGGAATCGGACCTGCAAGAATGGGGTCTCGCTCGCATGATACCGCTGTAAAGTGACAGCTATGCTATCGCGTCTGGTCGTGTTTGTGAGTAGACCCACTTTAGAGGAGGAGGAAAGAAGGGCAATGCAGATGCATGATAATAAGGCAGATGTCTTTGGGCGTCGGTAGTCGTCTGAAGGCTCCTTTGCCTATAAATAAAAATAATACCAGCTTTCATACCAAGCCCCAAGGATCTTTTCTTTTTAAGACTTTAGCAAGTTTCTTAAAAGTATATTTTATACTTATAATAGGTGAGCTAGGGCCTAGGGACGAAATGCGGGGTTTAGGTCCAAATAAAATCTAAAGTATACATGCCTATATCCGTAAAAATGTGTAATAATAATATAAAGCCGAAGAGTTTTATTTCAAAATTTATTTTATTTTAAACTGCTGGCTCAAATTGAAATATTCTAAAGTCTAAACTGTCTGAACTGATAGAAAAGATTTTTTTCTTCCGAAGATCTTTTTTTATCGGGTGGAAACCCCCTCGGGTACCATCTCAGCAGGGCCATGACTGAGATGGTTATGTCGGACCTTCGACTGTCGACCGAAGACCTTCCGTTTTTTCTACAGTGCAGTAAACTCATCATACACAGTTACATAAATAAATGTTAATTCTGAACGTCATATCCAGCAGAGATAAGGTGTATTGTAAAGTGTTAAGATAATACTTTATCTATGCGCTAGTGAGCGGGTATTGCACAGGTAAATATTTAAAAAATGCTTGTAGCTACTACGTATATGCTCTCCACCATACAGCCAGCCCACCAGCCTTGTCGTGAAGGTGGGGTCACTTTTGCGCTCCTCAGTCTGTCACCTCATTGCACTGTCCAGGTGTTGGTGGGGTTGTACAGTCGTGGGTGGGTCAACCCTGAGATAGATTTGGTCTCCCTAGGGAATGACTGGCCTCGAGGTGCCATGATATTTAAGAGTCCCAGGATGCCTCACGGTACTGATGACACTCGTGTGTCGCCCATTGAACGGAATGAAGAAAGGAGGGCAATCTGCTTGACGACAATAATGCGGATGTCTGTGGGCGCCAGTAGTCGTCAAAAGGATTCGATTGCTCGTTTCGAAACTATGTAAAGAACAAAGAAGGATCTAAAAACCCGACTGCCAACTCAAAGGAAAACTAAGACCTATAAAGTCAGGCTCTTTTAATTTTAAAGAAGACTTTGCCAAGACTTTATATGTAGTGCGAATGTACAGCCTAAAAAATCTTGTTTCTAGTTCTGTTAATATATTATTTTATATTTTTTAGGTTGTGTTTTTTTTAAAACCATTTTTTTGTATTCTTCAAGAGGACCAGTCGCCGTCATATAGCTGCCTATGGCATTACTTCTCTACCTATTCCATAACAAATTAAAAACCTTCCGACGTGGTCTCTACAATATACTTCGTATCTTAAACTATAACGGAATCTGATTATTTTTGTATAAGAGGCAAACGATAAGGTGACTACCGCTGCCCATAGACATCCGCTAAACCAGAATATTCGCAGACAAGTTGCCGGCCTTTTAAATAGGCGTAGGCACTGTACTTGGAGAACCTTCAATCGTATCGGAACGGTAATACCAAGAGTGGAGTTGTTGTGTGCGCCCACAGGAAATTGCGCTAGAAATGCACAGTTCACATAGAGGTGGACACGGAGGAAGTCACACTTCTGCCGCGGGGTCTAAAATGGAATTACACAGCTACCAGCTGCTATCAGTCCGACCAACTCCTAATATAAATAAATGATTGCTCACCATCTACATTCCATGCGCCCTCGATTTGATAGGAAGCAGCCGCAGTGCCGAACATCATATTCTTTGGAAATCTTCGTGTTACATTTGCGTCATTTCCCTCACATTGCGACAAGATTATACCAATGGTAATGGCGATTACACTGAAGTTTCGTAGTAAAGATTATATGATTATAAGATATAATGTCCTGTAATAAAGATTATATGATTATAAGATATAATGTCCTGTAATAAAGATTATATGATTATAAGATGTAATGTCCTGTAATAAAGATTAAGATGAAGATGAAGATCTTTACAATAAAAGTGACAAAACTACTTTAACAGATAATCTAACTGATGATGATGAGTGATGAACTATCATAGTTTTAGATATTTTACAATCCCTACGTTTGTATCCTTCCTTCACCTTCACGCTATTTCTCTGATAGGGTAAGGAGAGAGAATCGTGTGCATGTTTTTAACAGTTACATAAATTGTTCCCTTTTTATTTCTTAAACAAAAACAATTAAGTTACAGTTAAAAAAATGAGTGTGTTATATTGATTAGCTAGAATATTCCGACGTAGGATTTATATTTTTTTTTTTTTATTATTTTCTACCTAGTTACTGACTATACATTAATTGCTATAGGAACACTTGATTAAATATGAATATATATGAATACTGTACACACTACTTCCACAATTATTAAAATAAATTTAAATTTACGACTGGTTTCGACTTACAATCATCAGATGAACAAATCTTTAGTAGGAGGTAGTTGAATAAAAATGTCTACAATTAGCGGCTTAACTAAATTGACTTAAAGGCTATTATTAATATTGTCTTTGAGTAAAATAAGCAAAAATTATTACTTGTTTTGAAATAAAATATTACACATAATCAAAACAACTGACATATTTTATATAATTTATGAAGCCATAATAAGGTTTTTTTGACAGAAGATAATTATTATTCAGTATACTACGTGGTAGTATTCAGATGACGACGTGGAGGCAACTTATGAGGATGTCTCAGAGGCCTTACATAACACCTGTAATGCCCACTTTAACGTTGTTATGGGGGACTTTAATGCCAAATTGGAAGTACAAAATGGTGTCGAATCGAGTCTGGGATCATATGAAACCGGAAGAGGAAATCGCCGGGGGCAAACGGTGGTGAACTTCCTCGAGAAAGAGGACCTCTTCTTAATGAACTCTTACTTTAAGAAGAGGCCCCATAGGAAGTGGACATGGTAGGGTCCCGATACTGTGACAAGGAACGAGATTGACTTTAGTATGACGGACCGAAAGTATATATTTAGGGATGTCTCCGTAATTTGAAACCGGAAGTGATCACTGATTGGTTAGAGACTATTTGAACTTTATTCAAAGCGCGACGTGAGCATGTCCGTTCAGTACAGTCAACACTCCGACCTAACTTCCGGCGAACCACTGTAGGTACTTCTGTACCTATCGTGTGTGTTTCGCCTAGTGAAGGATATTGTAGGAGTAAGTATGCGAGCAGGAAAGCTAAACTGTCAGACGAGCCGCTTGGACTTATGTGGGAACGCAGAGCACACGAAGACGTAATCGTGCCGATATCAAGCTTCTTTTAAAGCAGGCCCGCAAACTAATACGCCGAGACTTTCGCTGCTCAAATATGCAAAGGGTTACCGAAGCCATTGAGCAGAATAGGGCTGATTCAGGGGTTACCGTTTCTTCTAAGCCTGAGATCTTATCGGAGATCTGAGCAAGCAAGTTGCACATGTCGTACGCCCATCATCCTATACTACGAACCACGTGCAAGCCTAACACGACATTTTTCAGGTGACCTGCCATACGTCAGGTTGAGTAAGATTAGTTTTGCTCCTGCGCAGCTTAAAGAGGGAAAGGCTCCGGGGAAAGTCGGAAACACAGTAGAGCTTCTTAGAATAGAAGGCGAACCTGTATTAAGAGAGCTACAAAACATTTTTGATTTTGTGCTTCAGCGGGGCGTATCTCCCAAGGCATGGCTTGGAGGTGACATTTTTTTTGTTTTCTAAGAAGGGTGACAAGTCATTTCTTCAAAATTAGGGACTAATTTCAATTCTTGACCATATTTATAAGTTATTCTCAAGAATCTTGACGAATTGTCTCATCACAAAGCTTGACGAATTCCAGCCACCGGAGCAGACTGGGTTTCGTAGAGGATTTAGGACCATAGACCACATTTTCACCATAAGGCTAGTTGTACAAATGACACATGACTACAATCAGGCGCTGCCTTTGTGGATTATGAAAAAGCTTTTGACTCTGTCGAAACCTGAGCTGTTCTGGCTTTAGTGCGATGTCAGGTCGATTGGCGATACGTCGAAGTACTGCGAGCATTGTGTGACGCTGCTTTTATGTTCGTTCTGATTCCGGGAGGTCAAAGAGGGCCAATCCAATTGCATCGATGAGTGTGACAGGGGGATGTCATTTCCTTAAACCGTTCAATAATGCTTTGGAGGACGTCTTTAAGACTTTTAACTGGGCAGAATGCGGCATAAATATTCCAAAGACCGATCAGCGTCGATGGTGCTATTCTCGGAATCGTAGACGAATACGTCTACCTCAGGCAACTATTATAATTAGGCAGACGTGACGTTCGAGAAGGAAGCCGATAGAAGGATTCGGTTGTGTTGGGCAGCATTCCGGACGCTTCGTCACATTCTCACGTCGCCTATACCGCAGAGCTTAAAGAACTCTTAAGAAACTCAGAAGAACGGATGGCAGTGGGCCAGTAAGGTTCTGGAGTGGAGGCCGCATTTAGGAAAAAGAAGTGTTGGTCGACCGCTCACCAAGTGAGAAGACGATCTCCGTGTCGTAGCCGGTCCGAGATGGATGCCAGTAGCAGGAGATCGGTCGTCTTGGCGATCACTGAAAGAGGCCTATGTCCAGCAGTGGACTGATAAGGACTGATGATAATATGTTACTAATTATACAAATTACAATGTCATAATAATTATTAAATAAATTTAAATATAGATTTAGTGTCAAAAACATATCATCATCAAGTAAACAATTACGTATGTATAAGTCGTACCATATATATCTATATCATGATATATGTAAATTTAATTAAGTACTTGTGGAAATAGTATTCGAAGTTTGTTTATCTAATCAAGTGTTAACATGAATGTCCATCAAGGAGCGACAATACTCGTACAGTCAATTAACTGTAATTACTATAGGATTTTGATTATGTATTTACTATAATATTATTCTTACACGTAAGAAAATGTATGAAAGAGTCACTGATTATATATTCGTGTTAAGTTGCACAACCTTATCGCCACTTCCATCTTTCGATTAGATAAGATGGACTGTAATAGAACTACATCAAGAGATTTCAAATGAAATGATCTAAGCAGGGACTCCTCTTCATTTTTGTTCACAATCCGTTAGTAGATGTTTCACATCTTTCTTTTTTTTATTGTACACTTCACAAATGACACTCACAAGGTGAAGGAAAAAAAATTACCGATGGATAGTGCCCAGAACCGAAGTCTTAGAGCTAATTTCACATAGTTATTGAAACTTAGACATGCTTATATTGTGTTTTAGACTTGCTAATGAATGATATGTTTAATGTTCAGTGATGACAAGGTCAACATTTGTTGCTACATAACATTGTACAACTATGAAAATATAATTAAAATAAACTAAGAGCTGGTCCAAAACTTGTTTACGTATTTGGATATCATATTGACTATTTTCTATCACTACCACTGTCCGTCTTTGCGATCTTTTTAAATATTAATTGTACAATCATCATCAGATTGAACTGTAACTTAATTATATATGTATAAAGCCTCATTTATCGTAAAACAGCCACAAAGATCAATTCGTCGGAAGCCCTGCAGTGGATGTATTAAATTTAATTCCCTATAATAAATTAAATTATTGATTGTAAAACGTCTTACTCAACACTTTTTTATCCATGATATGTTTATTAAAAAAATCTTAAGTAACGTTAATGTAATATTTAACATTTTTTTTTCAGGTCCGCCTGGTTTCTCACCATATTTCCTTTTAAATCACTGGTCAATGTGAATCTCTATATTATAATTTATTGATCATGTAACAAAAGATATAACATACCAACAAATATGTCCCATTGTAAGTACATGCATATCAGACTTAGTTTTAATTTCTACAAAGTGATCTTTTTGTTACGCAATATAATATTGGCTTTTTAATGACCTCTAAGGTTCTTTTGTGTTAACATAGTACATGTAACTCGAGCTCCTCCGTGCGGCACGCGTAACTGAGCACACGCAACTGAAAACTGACCATCCAGCGATCTACTTACATTTTACAAGACAAGAAAAATTGCTCGAGCTCGGCTGATGTTTTAAGTGCGCCGTAAAGTGACATCTTCAGTGTCGCGTTTCGTGCGGTTTGTGGGTATCCGGTGGCCCATTGGAGGGGGGGAGAAAGAAGGGCAACGCATCGGCATAGTAATTATGTGGATGTTCATGGGCGTCGGTAGTCGTCTAAGGCTGCGATTGCTCGTTTTCTCCCCTATTCTATTATATATATATAACTGTAAAGAAAGTGTGTCAGTATTAGACATTTTTATTTTCATAACAATAACAGGCCGATACGTAGTAGGGAAAAAAATTAAGGATAAAATGTAAGTTTGCCTCCAGAAATCTTTAGAGCGTGTGCTATTCTCCGGAACCCACGTACGGATTCGATAAAAAAACTTTTGTTTTTAATAAAATAGGATAAAATTTGTTTCGAAAACTGCAATGAATAGTGTTGAATTTTCAGGGAAAGGAAAACCGTATCAAAACCGAAGCAGTATGCGAACTACGTCGAGGGCACCAGAACTAAGCAATATCAGATTAGCATAAAGAAAGTATTTAGTTTCAGGCAGAGGCAGAGATTTTAATTTCATTCATTATTCGAATCCTTCTATCGGCTTCCTCTCGAAGTTATATCTTTCTAATTTGCAATAGTTGCCCGAGATAGACGTACTCGTCTAGGACTTCCAGAATAGCAACATCGACGTTGACCGGCCTAGGGAGAACGTGTTTGTTGAACATGACCTCTGTCTTGTCCAAGTTCACCCTAAGTCGAGAGGATTCATTGAGGCTGTGCAAAATTTCCTACGAGCTCTCCAACGATTCGGCCAAGAGAACGATATTGTCAGCGAAACGAAGATGTGAGATGTACTCGCCGTTAATATTTATGCCGCATTCATCCCAGTTTAAAGTCTTAGAGACATCTTCCAAAGCATTAGTGAACAGCTTCAGGAAATGACATCCCCCTGTTGCACTCATCGATGCAATTGGATTGGCCCTCTTCGACCTCCCGGAATCAGAACGCACACAAAAGCAGCGTCATACAATGCTTTCAGTACTTCAACGTATCGCCAATCGACCTGACATCGCTGTAAAACTTCCAGAACAGCCTAGGTTCCGACAAAGTCAAAAGCTTTTTCATAGTCCGAAAAGGCAAGGCAGAGCTGCTGATTGTACTCATTTGTCTTTTGTACAACTTGCCATATGGTGAAATTGTGGTCCATGGTGCTAATCCTCTGCGAAACCCAGCCTGCTCTGGTGGCTGGAATTCGTCAAGCTTTGTGATGAGAGAATTCGTCAAGACTCTGAGAATAACTTATAAATATGGTCAAGCCGTGAAATGGGTCCATAATTTTGAAGAAGTGACTTGTCACCCTTCTTTAAAAAAAACAGCGTCACCTCCAAGCCATGCCTTGGGGGGTATGCCCCGCCGAAGGGCAAAATTAAAAATCTTTTGTAGCTCTCCTAACACAAGTTCGCCTCCTGCTCTAAGAAGCTCTATTGTAATTCCGTCCTTCGTCGGAGCCTTTCCCCCTTCAAGCTGCGCAAGAGCCAGACTGATCTTACTCAAGCTAACGTCCGGCAGATTGCCTGACAAATGGCTTGCACGGGGATCGTTGTTTAGGATATGAGGAGCGTGCGACGTATAACACTAGCTACGGAAAGCTTCGATCTCAGATAAGATCCCAGGCTTTTAAGAAACGGTAACCCCAGAATCAGTCCTAACCTTTGTCAGATGAGTTCTTCACTTAAAACCTTCGACCCTCTATTCTGTCAATCGCTTCGGTAACCCTTTACGTATTTGAGCAGCGAAAGTCTCGGCGTATTAGTTTGCGGATCCGCTTTAAAAGAAGCTTGATATCGACTCTCGGAACGGTGTGCTCTACGTTCTCTCATAGGTCCAAGCGTCTCATCTGAGAGTTTAGCTTTCCTGCTCGTATACTTACTCCAACAATATTCTTCGCCTACGGCCCGCAGGCAACCAATCACCCAATCACGCCACTCATGGCCTCGTCAATTGCCATTGTAGTTTCAGACATATCTAGGGCATCGAACCGGTTTCTAAACTCCAGCTGGAATTTTTCGGAAACAACCATGGTTCGTCAGAATTTAGGTCGGAGTGTCGACTGCACTAATCGGACACTATCGCGCCGAAAGTCTATATTCAGAAAGCCTCTAACCAATCGGCGATCACTTTCGGTTGTAAAGCTCCCAAATGTATACTTTTGGTCCGTCATAATAAACTTAATCTCATTCCTTGTCACAGTATCGGGCCACTGCCATGTCCACTTCCTATGGGGCTTCTTCTTCTAATAGGACCTCATTATTAAGTGGCCCTCCTTCTCGAGGAAGTTTACCTGCATTTGCCCCTACGATTTCGACTTCCGACTCCATGTGGTCCCAGGCTTGATTCGACACCATCACCCGGCGCGAGCGCTGTCCTGTCTATTTCACTATCACTATGGTACAGGCGAGACACCAAACAGCTACCTCACTGAAGATTTTTTGTTGTTAAGACACTAGTGCTCTTTGACGACTCTTACGTCACCCTGGACTTGGATTGAGGGTATTCTTAGGCCGCCCACACACAGATTTTAATTTATTACACCTAAATTAAGCGGCCACTATGCTTAAGATTTTTGTAAATGATACAAATTATGACACCAGTCAGTGTATATATTATTTACAAAATTATACATCATTTTATCGGACACGATACGTAAAGGTGATACGTAAACAATCGTATAAAAATGGCAGATTCGAAATTCAAATGTAACATTTTTTATTGTAGCAGCATTTATGGCCAAACTAGGCATGTAACTCAACCCGGGTCCTTTGCAGCTTCAGGTCCTTACTTCTATCAAATGAGCCGTCTAGCGAACCCGTTACAAATCGCTGTTTGCTGTTTGATTCATAGAATTCGCGCTGGATGCTTCCAACATTACTCAACGTGCTCGCATTGTTAATTAACTTACATTAAACAGAATATGAACCTATAATAAAATATGTTGAAGCATTTTAAGAATGTACATACAAACCGTGTAGTATTGTTTAAAATA
>JAFELO010000155.1:159451-220506 GCA_017140195.1 Eumaeus atala
CGCGTCTAGCAGCGGCGGCGGAGACGGGCGGAGGGGTTACGCATTGCACGAGCGGTCAATGGGTATTTAGTACTAATCTATGTTTAGTACCATGGCGTCGTTGAGTGGCAGTCAACGGGCATTCTGTGTTCTCGAGTACTACCGAAACAACGGTTCTGCGACCTTAGCTCAACGAAACTTTTGCGATCATTACAAGACACGTGTTAATTAAAAATACGTGCTCAAGTTTAAGAAGACGGGATCTACAATGGAATTACCTCGATCTGGCCGGCCTGGGACGTCGAGGGACCCCGAAAACATAGAGCGATTAAATCGTCTATAAGAATAAGCGATTTAATCGCTCTATGTTTTCGGTTGGTTGGTTGTTAGCTCTATGTTTTCGGTTGGTGTTGAAAGTCTAGGTTGGTCAAGAGACCAACCTAGACTTTCAACACGAAAGCGGTCTTCCGCACTCAACGTTAAATCACATTCTCAAGGAAGATTTACATCTACATCCCTACAAAACCTAAATGGTACAGGAATTAAGGCCTCGGAACAGTTTGCAGTTTGCAAACGAAATGGTAGAGTGTTTCACCAGCACATTTTTTTCAGACGAGGCACACTTCCATCTAAATAAGCATGCTAATAGACAAAATTGTCCTTATCGGAGTGATACAAATCCGAAATTAAAGCATCAAAAACCCCTGCATTCACCCGAAGTCATATGTACTGTACATATGTACAGTAGGGCTGCTTTGTCAGCAAGAGGCATTATTGGTCCATAATTTTTTGAAAACCAACGAGGGCGTGTGGTTACAGTGACTTCCGAGCAGTATATCAATATCTTAAACTTTTTCGCTCCAGCGCTGCAGGATTTCGCTGGATTTAATTAATGCTCATGGTTTCAGGAAGATGGAGCCACTTATCATACATGTAATGACTCGTTAATGACAGCTCAAACATTTTTGGCCCAAAAGTTATATCGAAAAAATTGGCCATTAACTGGCCGCCTCGTCGCCTAAACTTATTCCCCAATGGATTTTTTCTTTGGGGATATCTTAAGGCTAACGTTTGCGACGCCATCCCGGTAACTCTCGACGAATTAAAGGAATACATGTTGTTGTTGAGATCCTTTGATGTGCGATCTGTATCAGGCTGGTATCGTAAATTTCCGCTCTAGATTGCAGCAATGCCAGAGTAATGGATATTTGAATATGGATCCTCACCATGGTTAAGGCCTTGTCGTTGCGTTGGGGCTTAGTAGTCTGGGGTGTACCCAGGCGAAGCCAATTGAACCGAGGGGGATATCTGCACCCCTCTTATAAGAAGCGAGAGTTTAAAGATCAGGAGTAGGAATCCCTCTTATAAAAAGAGGGGACCTAAGAGCAACAGGAGGTGGCGCTTTTGCGCACGGGGCGAGGGTTGTGGATGGGAACCTCACCCCATTGCACTGTCGCAAAGTCGGTGGGGTTTTCCTGTAGTGCTGGGCGCTGTGGAGGTGGAGTTGGTCTCTTAGGAGGCTGACTAGCCGTCGAGGTGCCCCGATGATTGTTGTTCCGGGGCACCTCACCAAGGGCGCGGCACCGATGGCACACGCGGTGGTTGTTGTTGGTGTTCGGCACTATCATGTGCCGCGAGTCCCACACACCACTGGGTCCCAACCAGACCCGGAGAAGGCGAAAAAAAAAAGGATTGCATATGGATGATGTAATTTTTAAGAAATAAAATCCCCTTTTGTTTACAATTGATAATAATAAACAATTTTAAGCTACTGTAATTAGTTTTTTTTTCAATCATCATTTCCCTGTATTTTATTTAAACCATAAATTAATTTTCTGTGCACAAACAAAATTTTTTTCTACTCTTGTTAATTCCCTTCATTGTTTCATATAATGTTTATCTCTTCCAGGGGGTAGGGTATATGTGCAGGTGAGACATGTCCGCGTGGTGGGCGGGCTGGGCGGTGGTGGTGCTGGCGTGCGCGGCCGCCGCCCCCGCGAGCCTGCCGCCCACGACCACCACCTGTGAGCCCATCGTCTTGCGCAGACCACCACCTCTTCCGCCGGTATTTATATTTTTTCCTTATATTCACAATAGTACAGGTCGCGTAATTAGTGTAGAGCGCCCAGCGAAAGTCGTGGCCAGAGCAGAGCGTTCCTATAGCTTACAGGGGCAAAAGAAGAATCCGAGCATTTTGGAGACTACCAACGCCTTGGAACATCGCGCCACATAATATAGGCTCCGTACTCTCATAAATCACACGTCACGCGACAGCGTAACCATTACTTTACAGCGTCGGTAGCAAGCAAAATATGTCACCGCGATATCTCATCGACTTCTAAACAGGACTTCTTTTAAATATTATTTGATGACGTGTAGGAAATCTTCATGTAAAAACAGGTAGGACTTATCTTGATATTTGATCAAAATTAACTTTTGATCAAATATCAAAATAAGTCGTACCTGTATCTGCTACCCCGCAAGAGCTACTGTCTGCTTCAGGAGACTGTTGTTTCAGGAACACATTGTGAATAAAACCACGAATGTCGTGTGTTTTCACTTCGTCGTTTCGATGTGTTTAAACGAATGTTGTTGCAGACAAATCGCTAAGGCCTTTACGTAAACGCGACTTATAATAATAATAACAGACATTATAAACATCTTACTATTGAATAAAATATTTTTACTTTTTTAACATTAAAGAAGGAACAAATGATTATATAAAATGAAACGAACAACAAATGCTATTATATTATAAATTAATATTTATGTGTTTGTACACATATTTATAACTAATTTACATTCAAAAAAAAACCCAAAAGCGTATTCCAAATTAACGACTAAATGATAATTTTAGAAAGAAGTACGACCAGGGAAGTTCCTCGCTCTCACATAATACCGCCGTAAAGTGACATCTTTAGTGTTGCGTTTTGGGCGGTTCATCAGTAGCCGGTGGTCCTGGGGGGAGGGGGGAGGGAAGGAGGGCAACACATCGGCATAGTACTTATGTGGATGTTCATGGGCGTCGGTGGTTGTAAAATGGCTCCGAATGCTCGTTTGATTCTTATTCTATTACTATCATCATCATCATTATCAGCCCTTATCGGTCCACTGCTGGCCATGGGTCTCTTTTAATGAACGCTGAGACGATGATCTCTTGTTACTCGCATCTATCCTCTTCTCACCTGGTGAAGGGTCGACCAACACTTCGTTTCCCTAAACGCAGCCTTCACTCCAGAACCTTACTGGCCCATCTGCTATCTGAGTGTGGGTCCCGCCCATTGCCACTTCAGCGAGCTTGTTCGTCACGTGACACCAGATATTTTTGATGACGCTTAACATTACCCTTGGCTTGCATTGATTGTAGGGGTATTCTTAGGCCGCCCCCACACAGCCAGACACAGATGTATAGGTGTTTCGGTGAAAATTTTGATGCTGACTATACAAGTTTTACAAGTAATATAATATCTTAAACAAAGTTAGTACTGTACCCAGTTTGTTCACAATGATTCGCAATGATAAAAAGGGCCTACACACTGCTACTCGTCTTTTCATTGACTTCTAAATAGTTTTAAATTGGGAAGAAACCTTTATCAACAGTAGACGTTAACGGAGTGACGTAATCTACATGTTATGATGAAATGGACAATATTTCATCATTGTTGTTTATATCTATATAAATCAATGTTGTTTCTATTGGGGATGACCCCCAATAGAAACAACATTGATTTATATATTATTATTTTACTATGCAAAATGGATATGTTATTATGGTCTGTCAAACGCTGTAGTAGCGCACACTAGAGCATCTAATATTTATTATTGGGACAACGTTTGTCTTTTGTAGGTTAGTGACCTAAAATAATGTAAGTAATGTGGAACTTGTTTACCGAACGCGACGCCCATATTTTTTTGGCCTGTCATACGTGGCATGCACCATGCAATCTAAATACCAAAGTTTCACTAAATATCATCGTATTTTCTTAAAACGACATTCATTTTAGCATATGTAAGTTAATTGAAGCGAATATTTATTCCACTAGAATGTTCGAGAATATGAAGCAGCTGTGGTACAGACGGCCCGTGCGCTGTCCGAGATGGTGGAGCAGGGCTCTGCTGATGAGATCCGCGCCGCCACGCTGGCCCGCGCCGCTGCGACGACTCTCCTGCGGCCTCCACCCGCGGCCGTGGCGCTCGGCGCTCCTCAGCTGCATCTGGGAGTACTTTACATAGCAGAACCACCGCGGCTCATCGTTTTCCAACAAAACAATTCCGCAACACTGCAACAGTTTTGGCGCTCGCTTGCATCGGCCTGGAATGCCAGCGCGGTTGTATGGTCTAACGCGTGGTACGCGTGTGAAGGAACACCGAGCTGGTGGGGCGGCACCGCCGCGGCCAGGGGCGCCGGTCCCGCTAGAGCCGCGGCTGCTATTTTCAGAAAATTGCGATCGTTACCTTGCGAAGAGAGCATGTTCGATTATCTGGATGGACCACCGTTATGTGATGTCCAAACGACGGATTGCGAATCCACACCATCTCTACAAGCGAACAAAAAACTTGAGGTAAAAATCAAATATAACCTATATTATATATTATGTCAGCTGCTATGTGGGTTATTAACTGTACTAAATTGAATTGTGAGATTTCGGTGGCACATTGAAACAGAAAAACAAAAGATGTTTATGGGCGTCGATAGTCATCAAAACTCTCCGACTGATCTGTTGTCCCCATAAACTGTACACAAAACTATTATATATTATTAAGTTCGTAGTAATTTTTTTCGCAACGACCTTATCTCGACTGCGTAAATTCCCCTTACATGCACTTTCACTTTACGTACCACACGTGGCGATAACAGTAGGCAAAAGTTTACGCATCTGCTTATGTGAATATTATAAAGTGTTGTTTTCACTTCAACCATTCGCTTACAATTTTACAGTACCGGTGCAAATGCAGCGAGGGTCACTGGAACGCTGGTGGGGGTGGCTGGATTAGCGCTGTGAAGTTACAGCAGACCGGCCGCCTCAACTGCACACGCTGTGAAGTCGGCAGCAATGCGGCGGCCTGCCTCGCGGACATGTACCGAGCCTCCCTCCTGGCGGCTAATCTCGCTGGGATGTTGCTCTGCTTTATAATCGCGTTCATAATTTTCAAGAAACGGAAATGTAAAGTAAGTCACTCGTAATTCAGTCTTGGATTATAGGTAAAATGTAGCCTGCACTTATATCCGACAGATGATGTCACATCTAGAGAATTTTGGTGAAGCAAAGAAATAAATAGCTTAGACCCCTCTCACATCATACTGCTGTAAGGTAAAGTTATGTTGTCGCGTTTCGTGCGTTTATAAGTAGCCGGTGGTCCACTGGAGAGGAGGAGGAAAGGAGAGCAATAGGTTTATGGGCGCCGGTAGTCATCAAAAAGCTCTGGATACTCGTTTGTCCCCACAAACCATAAAAACACACACACACACACACACATCTTCACGCCAGCTCCCTAATGGGGTAAGCAGAGAGAACGGAATGCCATAGATCGCGATCCTTACATACCTGCCTTGCCTCTTCAACATTCATTACTCTCTTCATACAGACACGCCGGTTGCGGAGACTCTTGACACACCTTCGGACAGTACCCGATCAATCTGATCATAGTTTGTCTGTCTTGGTCTTCCTCGGTAACTACATCCTTCCATATTCGCTTCTTTTTTTCTTTCATACCTTAGCTCTCCCTCAGTTCATTGTTGTGAACAAATATTTTTTGGCAACGGCCTGAGTTGCGGTTCTCGAACGTGTTTATTCTATTTTACGTACATACCTTACATTCTTTTTTCAATTATTTTTCCATACACTTTCGAAGCTAATCTGATGAAACTGGTGGCTCTATACTATTGCAGTCCAGACGTGAACCCTTGCCTTTATACAAGGGCACGATGACCGCACGCCGTAGGTCCTCGTGCACTCCAACGGTCCTGTATGTAGCACGTACTGCAGAGGACCCAGAAAGAGCCCCAGACTGAAGAGCCACCACATTTGATCTTGTCGGCACTAACCATATCTAATCCCGCAGCATTTCCACTTTTAATACTTCTTATCGCCCATACGACCTCTTATAAAGTTATGTTCTGGGATGCTGCTCCGGCTACTCCATCACTTACTGAGACCGAAACCGATTCATCATCCCGGAGCATCTCCTCCGCTTTCATTCGTATTCTTTCACTAAGATTTTAGTGGCATTCCCACAACGACGATATATTTCTCTTTTCCCATCTTTCATCCTATCATTCGTTTGCAAATATGAAACATAATCTCCTCATGCTTTCTTCTTCATTTCAATCGCAACTTTCACTTCGTCACCCCACCATGCATCTCCACTCATGATACATACACCATAGGCTTGCAGAGTTTTGCACTTCCACAAACCTATCTCGCTACATCCACTTATACACCATACTCTTTCTCTCAAAATTCTCTTCCTTCAAAATTTGCCTACATTCATCTACGTCCAGTTCGAGTTGGCTTTTGCCAACCTCTCGCAAACCTGATTCTCATACAGACTCCTAAAAATCAGATCTTGCAAATTTTCACTCTTTATCCTTTCTATCTGTCCAAATTGAACGCGCTGTCTCTAATATCGCCACCCCTTAAACAGACCCCTATATCGGCTAACCACCAAATAGTGGTCCATATCAAGGTTAGGACCTCTGAAGGCGAGCCTACGAATCGCTACTGTTCGCGTAACAATTATTTTTAAACTACAGAGTATATTTGCTACCGTGTGAACCGATCTGATTTCTCTTATCAAAACAGGTTAGCACATAGTCACTGACCACATTATTCATTCACACTTATCTTAATATCATAATTGGAATATATTATTCCAATTCTTTCTGATAAGAAAATTAACACAACTATATATTGTAAATTCACGAGAATCTCTCAATAATAATACAAATTATTTAATTTCTATTTTCGAACAGACCTTACTCATCTCTGTCTCATTACTTGGTATTCAATAAAGTGCAAATTAATAATATTAATTGGCAGTTCTTTGTTTATAAGTATTATCTTAAAGTGCATTTAAAACATGCTCTACTTTTAAACAATATTTAATTAGTATTGGCTTAATATGTTTTATTTAACACCGAGAATACCGACAGAAGTGAAAGCATGTAAAATAACCATACCATGAAAAGTTACCATTGCATACTGGTCAGTGTCATCTGTAGTTACATGAAATACTTACATGCGAACGCTTGCGCCCAGAAATCTCTAGTTTTTTAGTAACAGGTCCTGTTATCTTGCATTGCATCCGAATTGTACTAGCGCGATGAGGGATATGGCTCTCCGTCACATCACACCGCCGTGAGGGTAACAGAAATTCCGTCGCGTTAAATAAACAGAAGGTAACAAAAACTCCTTTTTTACAGTATGTTATTTAGGGCTGGTCGATTATATGTTAAATAAATCGATTTTTACAGACGGTAATTAGTTGAAATGTAGACAGGTATGTACAGTAAATTTGACGTGAAAAATAAAAACTTAATAATCTGTTAATAAGCATTCCGACGTGTTACAGGCGGTCGCCATGGGCATGTGGACGGTGTTGGAAGTAGTTCTACTTGGCGCCACACTCATATATGCCTCTGTAAGTAAAATTATAATTTACTTGTACTTTACTTTTAGAAACAGGTAATGCCATGGTGCATTCCTGTTCAATTGGGCCGCCAGGGCCGAGGAGGTAGGGACCTATCGCATACATTACCGCGAAGTAAACTGACAGGTATGCTGTCACGTTTCCTGCGGATATGACAAGCAGGTGGACCATGGGTGGGCGGTTAGAAGCGAGGGCAACACATCTGCAGGACAACATTGATGCGGATCCATATGGACGTCAGTGGCCATCAGAGGGCTTCGATTGTTCATGTGCCACACGAATAATGTAAATTTCGTAATATTCATTTAAATTAATCGTAAAGTAAGGCTATTTTTTTCTACGTTAAATGTTGTTCTTTAATAGTATAGCCGAGATTAGATCGAGTTAATACATTGAGGAAAAATATTTTCCTTATTTCAGGCGGCATCCCAATACATATCTGTGGCGACGTGGCGATGTATCTTGGGAGCGTGGCTACGGGAGCTCGGCTTCGTAGCGTGCTACGGGTCTGTGGTGCTACGTCTGTGGGTCCTGTTGGCAGAGTTCCGGACGCGGAAAGCGCATCGCTGGACCCCGAGGGACTCAGAAGTATATTTTTAAATAGACTAGTTGAATGAACTGCTACGTTTTTAAATCCAAAAAATATTCGGCTTAATGTGAAGGCATGGGCGTATAACACCGCCAAGCTCCATGATTTCGGACTATTTCTGTTTTTTTTTTGGCTTTGTGGTCCGAGCTTTGGTCCTACCTGGGAATCGAACTCTGGCCTTCACGACTGTGGTTGAATATGCTTACCAGTAGACCACGAGTCACGATTATGTGTTGGTAGGAAGACAATCTTCATGTAGTAGCCGGTCCGGGTTGAATTAGCGGAAAAATCGTCTTTGCATTCACTGAAAGGTTTTTATAACTAGTAATGGGCTGACGAGGCTGGCGATGATTATTTTTAATTCTTCTGAACTATGTTCCGATAATTTTCCAGTGACCTCAATAAGTTTTTCCGTATATATATGCATATGTTTGTTAAAGTCTTGATTTTTGAAAGGCTAAAAGTACTCAAAATGTAGGAACCTGGGGGATGGCCTTCATTTTGAAGTAATTAGATACACACAATATGTTAAAAGAAAGGCGCAGAAACGAGCGCAGATGTCCTTAACACTGTACTTGTAATGTATTCCCGCACGTGTGTGTACTACGTATGTGTAGGTCCTGCGCATCGTGGCAGCTATGTTGCTGGGCGCGGTGTGCTACCTGTGCGCCTTCTCCGCGACGGCGGCGTGCGAGGACGACGCGGGCGGCGGGTGCGCGCGCGCCGCCTGGCACCACGTCACCGGCCTCGCCGAGATGCTTCTACTCATCGCGGGGCTGAGGATATCGTACGCCGCCAGAAACGCTAACGTACCCTTCCAAGTTAGTGGCGTTTCAGTGCAGATGCGTACTTGGCTATGACAGGGACTTCTACTATGGCAGGGAAAATGTAATTACGCACCGTCCAAAGGACCCTGGGTAATCCGAGTGGTTGTGCCGTACCCAATACGAGAGTATGCCACTACGTATACTCTCCGATAGCAAAAAATTTTTGCAAAAAAAGGTAGATTGCAAAGCCATTTTGTCTGTCCTTCGAAGTGAGATAGATATTAGTCACTTATTTATCGACCACAATCTGCCTAATGATAGCTATAAAACAGCCCCCTTCTTTTTCATGTCATTCTTTCGGGTCCTGGATACGACATATCAAATTGTTTTTAAAGATTTTGATTAATATGACGATTCTGAATACGGTGATCCCTTTACAACGTGGTAATTCTTGACTCGAGATTGCATTATCTTAGAACTAAAAGAAATAATTCGCAATAAACTAACTAATTACTTTAATTATTGAGAGATAATTTTTAGATTTTTATGTATGATCACCTTATTAAATATACACAACAATAAATTAGTGTTGTTTTCCTTGCATATATATATATATATATATATATAAATATATATATATATATATATATCTACTTATTGTATATGAATATAAATTGTGCTTCATTTAAAACTTAACATTACATTGAAACCTCGCTATTTCATTTTTTTTTTTTTTTTTTTTTTGTAAATAGATTATAACAACGAGATGAGTACAAGTAATTTAATTTAAAATGAATAAACGTGTGTGGGCTAACGGGGCCTTTATAGTACCTATGAGAACGATGCCCACAACGCCAATATGCTGCTGCGCCCTTGCCTCTGATTAATGAGATAGATCTTTCTTTTTATCATAGTCGGTAAATCAATCGTTAATCCGATCTCGGGAGCTCGAAGCACGGAGCACGCAGCTGGATACTCGTGGCGATATTTTCATCTCTATTTGTATCACCATTATTCGTGCAGGAGCGCGGCTGGCTGTCGACATGTCTGTGGCTAGAGGGCTCCTGCGGAATGTTATGGCGCGCGGCAGCGCTGGGCAACGAGGCGGTGGCACCGGAGCGTTCGCCCCTGGCGGCCACGGCGCGCGCTCATCTCTCCGCCGGTAGCGCGCTCGCATGCGTACTCGCGCCGCGGCTCTGGCACGGGTACCGTGCGCGCTCGCTCGCTCAAGAGGTGAGCTCACTTAGGCAGACCGCACGTACCATATTAATATACTGCTACACCTGTTACACTATTCTGTGTCCTAGAAAATTAGAAAATTGCTATTAAGTTACTACTATTTATTTCAGGTTTCTAGACGAGGTCCGGCAGAAGGGTTCGGGGCTGAAGGCGAGGAAGAGCCAACCCAAGAGGAAGTGAGGGCCGAGTTGAAGCGGCTCTACGTGCAATTGGAGATATTACGAAATAAGACTCTACGTTGCGACAACCCTCACATCAGCAAACGCAGAGGAGGCCGTAAAGCTCCGCACAGACGGTTTTCATTGCAGGTATAATCATATCTGTAGTAATTAGAATAGGTACCTAAAGGAAACACAACTTATAGCCCAAACCAAGGCATGGGACAACTCAGTAATAACTTCCTTAATGTTGTATTCTTGTGATTCTGTATGAACCTTTATAGCAGTGGTACTCAACCTTTGTCCAACAAAAAGGCATTTCTAACTTTGTAGTATTAGACTTTAAAAATAGTGTAATTTTATTAAGTCAATCTGGACAGTTATTCATTAATGGAATTAATTATAAAGAACTATATTATATAGCTGTTAGGCACAGCAGACAACATGAACACAATTTTGTTACAACTAAATCGTATTGCTGATAATCTTCCGTAACCTGAACCCTTTCAACTTCCCGACAAGAGCGAAATCAGCTTATACTGTAATAATGCGATGTCTGGTTACAAAAGTGCTACGTTCATCAAGTATAAAATAAATATAAAATTATAAAAGGAGCGATGTGTTCGGGTTGCTCAATATGTGTCCGACTGATAGTTAATTAAATTAATACAATTGACTTTTGGAAATTATTGGATTTTTATTCAAATAATAGGTACGTTAAATAATTTTCAATAAGATTATAGATAAATAAAAGGTGTGTATATCATTACGATTACATGGACTAATCTATACATAATTAACAAAAATAAAATTTAAAAAAAATCCACTAAATACTGAAATATACACTATTCAATATTTTTTATACATTAAAGAGACTTGCTGTCTGTAATTATAATTACGGATCGAAGTATGAAATTAGGCCAAAAGATTTGAATGCAAATAAAATAATCACCTTACCACGAAAGCTTAGAAACTATCTGATGTCTCAAAGGCTGATGATAATTCACTTTATTTCAATAAGGCTAGCTTTATCGAAAATCGTATAACGGCGAAATCTTTCAGTTTCACTCAGCCATATTTAATGGGACTAATTGTTGACTCGCCATAAAATAAAACCGCCCTGTTTTTGAAAATGTGTAGCCGTAATGAAATACGGTGATTTAGTCAATCCGATTGCGACAGATACATTACCTGATGGAGAGAAAGAAACTACTTAATTGTTCTGGTCTCTCGGTCGCTGATTCCTATTCGAGACAATATCATAGCTCCCAATGTCACTATTACGTCATACTTTTTCGTGCATGCGTTATTTATTGACAAGACATCTTCGTAAAATAATTAACTATATACAAATTTCAACTTATATTTAAAAATAGCTTGTACTATTGTAGGCGCATGCAATGAGCGGACATTATCTAACATTTCCCCATTTTATAATATTCTTTATTACACAAAAAAAGTCCACAAAAGCTGATCGAATTTCTCAAAATCTACCGAACGAATTTTCATGTGGTAAAACCAACGGATAGAGCGATTTTTGAGGAAGGTTTAAGTGTATTTTATTGATATTCATGGATGAAGCCGGGGCGGATCGCTGGTTGTATATACAATCTTTATTTCATACCTAGTGATAGTAGCATTTTTTCATCTGGATCTCAAACTTTAATCGCCTAACTTTTAATCATGTTAACATTACATAGGCATAACATTACATTATACAATCATCCTCATTAATGAAATGTTTCATATTCCATCACAACTCCGAGTTTAGAAAAAGGGCAGCCGGGAGAAGGTAAGCCGCAATGTATATCGCATGTGCACTCTACGAGCACCCGCATGACCCCAGGGTGACCGAGCTGCCTCCGCACTCAGTCGCGGGGCTAAAATGCTAAACTCTTATTTTCAAGCAAATTATTCAAATTACTTGTTACACATATGGGGTCAAATTATCTGACACGCAAGTGTATGTTTAACTTTCCTTTTTATCTTTCGCTGGTTTGTCATACAACATTCGATTTCTAAATCCAGACTCCAGAATGTAGATGAATACAGGACCTATGCTTATTACCAAGTGGATCTTAATAAAACTATGAAAATATTATGCAATCGCTTGTCTAAATATAAGCAAATTAACAATTGATGTCCAAGTGGGAGCAAGCATTAGCATTCTAGCCCTGCCGTCTCACCTTTCACCATCACTTGTTCCACTGCCACTGACCAGATGTTCGCTTTCGTTGTTTTAAGTTTAGGCAACCCTTAAACCAAATATAATAAAAAACACCATAATAGCCTCTTTAAAATCTAAATAAATATTCTTATCACTAGCTATTATTTTAATTATTATAAAGCAAGGTTGTTTTCCTGTTTTAATTTTTCAAACTAGCAATATTTACTTAAAGATTACTGTAAAGAATTCACTTTGTCTGAGCTCGCTATATATTATAGGTGTACGTAACCACACCACTTCTATATATCTGAAAGAATGTTATTAAAAACTTGACATAAAACGTGTGTGTGTGGCACAGAAATCAGAAGGTACTATCGATATTCGGTGCACTAAAATGTATGTAGTATATTACGTTTCTTTTAGATTTTTGAGTATATTTCATAGTCGCTTCGTACAAATTGCCTCCTAACATTACGGCTTAGCCGTTTAAAAAACAGGGCTGTTTTGTTTTGTGGCGGGCTGACGATTAGACGGATTATCAATGCGAGAAGTTGTTAAAAATGGCGGCTGACGTTTAGACCCATTGACTCTCTTCATGTTAGGCAGTGATAGTGATCGATACAAGTATGAAATTAGGCCAAGTGTTTTGAGTGCAAATAAAAAAAATAACCTAGTGACAAAGGCTTAGTCGGTAGCATAGTTTATTTTATTTCTCCATATCTCAAAATCGACGCCATTGTTGTTGTCATATCATTTAACCCCGCGAGTGTTAAAGTTAGGAACTAAAAGGTGTCAAAAAATTATACACTAAAGCCGAACTCCTTTTGGCGCAATTTCAGTCAGCCGTATTTAATGTGGCTAATCGTTGGCCCGCCACAAAATAAAACTGCCCTGTTTTTGAAAATAGCTATGCGTAATGAAATACGTTGATTTAGACAATTCGACAGCGACATATACAATAGTACATTTAGATTGTATATATAAAAATATTTAATAGTGGACGATAAAAAAATCTAAACTGCGCCTTAATTTATTATGATGAACAGATATTTGGAATACAAATTTCATTTTCACACATTTCGGTGCTACCTAAAATACGTGCGATGGCTCATTTGATTCTGAACAATACCAAGAAAACTGTATTATGAGCGTTTATTAGCACCTACAAACTTAGAAAAGTTGTATAAATAATAAAAAAACAAAAAATTTTATATATATCCCAAAAATTATTCCTAAAGAAATTAATAAAGAGGAAGATTTCTTCAAAAAAAGAAAAACGTCTCTTAGTTGTTTTGTATACTTATCTACGTCATAAAAATGAGTCTGTATAGAAAATTTGCGTCTTTTCAAAACGGAACAAGTATGCAAAAGTGAGGAGTGGAGATTTTTTAAATCATGCATATGGATAATCTTAAACTTCATCGCGTCTTAGGTCAACTGTTTGAAAAAAGTCTTTTGTTATTTTTGGCTTTAAATGAATACATAATTTAATTAAATAAATATAAGCAACTATTAAATGTGGAAAGGCTTAAACATTTTAGCTTCAGGTCGGCTGTTCGTGGCGTCAAATTTCGCACCTGCTTTCAAATTGTTCTAGACTCAATAATTTCATCGGAGATATGTGCTATATGTGTATAGCTGCTGAATAAATTAGTAATATAAACTCCGAACACAGGCATTACAAGCACGTCGCGGGGGCAAGAACAAAGCGAGCAACAACGCCATGGAGCCGAGCGAAGACCGAGACGCGTCCAGGACACCCGAGGACTCCATCTGCTCCGCCGAGGGACCTTCTCACTTCAACGAAGGCGACACGGTCGCGTGATCGCTCCAGTTTAACATTTTGCTAGTTTTCGCATTCGTTATTTTCTTCTATAATTCATATTATTATTAAAATTTATTTGTAACAATGTCGCCCCAACGAGTGTATTTTATGTAAACGTTGTAAATATTTCTAGCCCCCACACAAAGACTTAGTTGAACCTAATGTTATATCAAGTAGTAATAAGTAAATAAGAAAAGTTTTGAAACATATTTTACCGATCCGATTGGTATTTGCCAGAACACAAAATTGTCATGTCAAAATGATCAATGAGTTATGTGTATTTTACACTTTTGGGTTACGTTACTATGAGAAATTGGATAATAGTAATATAAAATAAATCATTCCGTATTCACTTTAAATTTATTGATCGTCATCACTAGCCGGTGGAATTCCACTGCTGGAAGTAGCCTCCCCGCCCATACAAGGATTATAGGTCACAGTCACAAGCCACATGCATACAGTGGTTTCCCCAAACTTAACAGTCCTCCGGGTAGGAGCCTGTTCTTCTTCACGTCAACTTGCCGTCTTTCGGGGTTATGTAGATTGCCCTGGTTCTCTAGTGGAATTCAGAATTCCGGATCATGTCTCGCCAAGGATAGCCTTCCATGGCACACCGATGACTACGAAAACCCAGAGTAAACAAATATTTAAGATATACTTGATAACACTTGGCCGTTATATTATGCCATACGGCATCACTGTTACCACTCACTGGTTGAAGATTTTCGACTTAAAGCACTGTAGTACTTTACACGCGAAAATCCTGTTTAGTTTACTAAATGCTACCAATCTGACAGGAGATATGGCAAACGAATATGTTTCTTTCTTTCGCCTTTGACGTATACCTACATTACAAATTAAATGCTTCTACTTCTCAGTACGTATATATCATTATACTGAAGAAAAGCAGTCGTACGTTTAATACCCGCGCAGGTTATTCGATATACCCATATATTGAAAGAGTTTAACGTCAGAAGAGTAGCGCAATCTATACGTTATATATATTGTAGAAGTCAGATCTTATAAATCGTTATATTACATTACGGCTGATAGTTTTCAAAATTAAGGCCCCTTTGTATTGTGGCGGCCAAACGATTAGACGAATTGGATACGGCTGAGTAAAAGTGTTAAATGATAAATAGAATTGCCAGCCGTAGTGCAATTTTTACAATCTGACTTCGACATAATTTGTAAATACCTACTAATGCTACAAGTTTTCGATTGATTGTTGTTACATTCAGTCATCTTTCATGTTTTTGAAGCCGTCCAAAAAGTTTCAACAACCATTAAGGCCGTTTACTTTTTAAATAACTTCAGCATTAAAATTGTATTCATATTTTTTAATGAAATATGCAAATTAGGCTTCTGTTAAAAATATAAGGTAAACATGTTTTGGAAGGAGGACATTGCATTCTATCTATTTTTTACATCTTTGCATCTCACAGTATCAGTATCTAGATGTCGTTTATGAATCACATAGGTACCAGAGGAATTTAATATGATAGTTGTATCAATAATAAAAAGGTTACCATGGTAAGGTATAATTGGTTAACCCTGTAAGGGCACAAGTGTAATTTTAAGCAAACGTTCTTTTAGGTAACTAAGTGTTATAATATAAATAAGTCGTTGTTGTCAGTATTATGGAGAACTATCAAACCCTCTCTTCCAGCTGTCTCTATACCTGTGTATACATTTATACAATTTTTTTAATTTGGATTTTTTCATTGATGTAATAGGTATTTCAAAAACTTTACACGTTTTATTAATTATAAATACTTAAAATCATTGTAGCACATCAGTGTGATTGGGTATACATATAGTGAGTACAAGTAGATAGTTCTTTCATGTCTTGACGTGATTTATATTTTGAAGAAAAGAGCCCCTACACGCTAAATGTTATAATAAAGAGCGAAGGATTTTTCTTTTACTTTACAATGGCTTTTTTCAATAGGATCTAGATACAACCTATGACAAACCAAAAGACTTCGTTTATACAAAGATTTTTCATTGTCGTAAAAGGTATCTAGATTTCGATCCAGAATATATTATTAAACTAGCGAAAGCCATCAAAGTTGAAGACAAATCTAATGTCTATTAGAATTATCCTTAATATCTTTCTTTCTTATAGCTATCGTTATTATGTACGTACACAGTAGACACAGCAGGCCCTGTAAATATTAATGTTAAAATTTTGATATGATATTCGATAAGTTTGTGGACTTATATTGAGCTTTGTTGAATGTTTGCGATCGTTGTGATGGGTATTTAAAATATTATCCGAACATACATGAAAATATTTCATATTAAAACATACTGAATTTATCAATTTTGTTTTTTTAAACACTAAAAGTCTTCTTTGTCTTCTAAACACTAGAAACTTCCTTTAAAATGATTACTATTTCATTTCGAGTTCAAATGATGTGTGCCTAAGTCAAATAGCAGCACCATCTAGCGAAGATTTATGAACAATTAATAATCTTGCTTACGACGTACCCCCTACGGCCTTAGTCGTTACACATAACCGTTTACTCGTTGCGAATTTAAGCCGCGCGGCATGAATACATACAAATATGTGAAGTAAAATCGAGTGAAACAATAATTATATTTTGCGTCCCTTACATCATTTGCGCAAATTCTCATAATCATGTCCCTTCCTAAATAGTAAGTCACGTACGGAGATGACACGGGCAGTCTTTTTAAAGTCATTCACTCAATGATTTACAAAAACATGTAAATCAATACATTCCCTCTTCTTCAGGTTTCACTTTCCAGCTCTACCATATTTGATGACTAAAACATAGACATCATTACCATTATATATTTTCTATAATGCGCCTGTGTTATGTAATGCAGGTATAAACATTAGCACAACCGATAGCCTTATTTTATTGACCATTTTTACATTATTCGAGTGTTTCATAAACTTGTGCACAGCTTATCCTGCGCGTGTGCAATATTTTTTGACACATGACGGCGGACGCTCGCGGAGTGCGCAGTCGCAGTTTACTTCATACAGGCCGAAGTGTTCTCTGTGAACACACCATTAGCGTTCTAAATTAATTGAATCTATAAAAGCTTTCAAACTATATCCTCTAATAGAAAGAGCAAAATGGTGAACAGACATTAGCTCACTTTATACACTATATGCTTACGACCGATCATGTCGTACTGCAGTGCAGCATTCGCGCACATAGCTACGACCCAAATATAACGTTTGCAGAAAATGCAAAATAGATTCTTACTGCCCCTGGATGCCCGTGGTACTAAACATCGACCTAAATTGCGACTTTCACTTAACATCGATAAAATGACTCTTCAAAGACCTGCCTCAAAAGTTCTTTAACCGTGCACAAAACAAATTAATCGTTCAAACGTCGGAATACGATCCGACGTTAATAACCGATTTTCGTTACGGTCGGCCGAAGCACGTACTGCACGACGCCGACAATGCGATAGCCATAGCAGTTGCTAAGTCCGCCCTTGATCACAAGCAAAAACACACGCAGCCACGCATCCACAGTAAACTGCCAGTAGGGCCAACTTATGGATAGCAGTTTTTAGTCGGTAGTAGCTATCGCTTCATGACCTGAGCTCTACACACACTTCAGACCCCCTTGGGTCAACTGGATGGTGCATAATTGCATTTTTCCTGCTAGAACCAATATCATATACACCGCTGGTACAGGTCGAGCGATGAAATCTTAGATATAGTAACACAGTTATAACACATATGACTGACAGAATGACAAACTAGCACACCGCTTACGGAAACGAGCCCGGGATCGAATCCGTAAGTTGAGATCTTTAGAGATAAAATAACACGACCTTAGAGAGCTCTAATAATAATAAATAAATCCAGTACACGGCTTTTGCTGATTTGTAGTGCAAATCAACCCCTCCCGTCAGGGTGGGGGGAGGAAGCCGGCCTCCTTAGATAAGCCAAACATTAAACGAGCTCAATTATCCTTATCCACGATACCGCAACTTAAACGGCATCTTGCGCGCGCCGTCCCACTAGTGTGGGGAGGGGGAACGCTTCCCCCTTTTCGGTCCCAATAATAATCACCATAGGACCCACAATATAATTCCGGTTCAACTCTTCCCATCTGTGGGAAAAGAGGGGGTCTGTCCACCTATCGTCTCCCTAAACGTGAAGACACAAAAGTTTTCGCTACTCAGTCGAACTGTTGAGGCTGGACAAGCACCGCCAACCAACCCTCTGAAAAAAAAGGTCTGTAAAAGCTAAATCTAATAAAGTTATGAACTTTACAGCCTATACAAAATTTTCAAAAACAGGACCATTTTGTTTTGTGATGAACCAACGATTAAGCGGATTGTCGTTGCCAGACGGTCTTCAACGTGGCTGCTGACGTTTAACCTCATTGAATATCTTCATTTTAAACAGAGACGGTGATCGATACAAGTATGAAATTAGGCCAAGTGTTTCCAGTGCAAATAACTTAACCGGGCTTCGTTTTTATTCCTCTATTTCGACGCTACTGTAGTTGTCATGTTAACTAATGCCGCGACTTTCGAAACTGGGAACTAAAACGTGTCAAAGAGGATAATGATCCACTTCATTCCAATAAGGCTAGCTTTATTGAATAACATATATCGTCGAACACTTTCCGGCGGAATTTCAGTCAACCGTATTCAATCAGGCAACTTTTTTCATTACGTGAACATCCGTCAACGAATGGTCTTTCAATTTTACTAATTTATAAAAAGCTTCCACAATGCATCATCACTCACGTGTAACCACGGAACCATTCAAAATTATCAGCCAGACTCCAGTCTGTATATGCGCGAACATCTGATCCTTCCGCCAATGCCTCCAACATAGCACACGTGTAAGTTTGTATATATTTTATACGACCCTGGTCACCAAGTGCACCATGTGATGAGAATCCATCTTCAGTTATGAAAACTGGTTGGTTATCAAATTTTTCACGTAGAAGAGAGAAAAGTTTGTATTATCCCCATGGTACCCACTGTGAATCACGTTTTTCTGTTATAATTATAACAAAATTAAAAAGTAAGATTTCAATTTATTACCAGAACAGGTGACCCCCGTTAACAGCGCCCTGAGTGAACTAATAGGATACTTGACTTTATAATAGGTACATATAACTCTTTTAATAATTTATGTCACCTACAGCTGACACGCTATCTTCGGTTTCAATAAACCTAATCCGACCGAATCATATAAAATAAACTGAAATGTTACAAATGAAAATTTTACCTAATCAAAATGGCAATTTCAGCCTAGGGTTAAAAGAATTATGCCTGTGGCAGAATGTTCTTTTCTCGAACATAACGCTAGTATAGATACAGCTATGGTATCAATTTTCTACGGTTTTAGAGTACTGGATTAAAAAGAAAAGTCGGCGTAATATATGGTCACATACTGATTTCATGGTAAATTCCTGAATGTGGAGATACAGGTATTCTGACGCCCATTTGCTTCTATGTACTAGTTAAAAAGATTTTAAAAAAGTTATACGGGGGCGGATTGAAGTTAGCCAGTTAGTTATATTTTATTGTTCTACATAATCACCATCAAGTTCGATGCACTTTTGCCATCTCCCATTTAAGACATTTAGACCGTTGAAAAAAAAAAACTTCCTTAGAGTCAGAATATGCGTCTACTGCTATTTTGACCTCGTCGTTTGTCGAAAATATTTGACCTCTCAGGTGCTTTTTTAGGTTAGGGAACAGAAAGAACTCTGACGGTGCCAGATCAGGTGAATGAGACGGATGCGGTGGTAGTTCAAAGTCACAATCGTGGATTTTAGCCATTGATTGCACAAAATTGATTGTCGGGCTGCGATTAACTACTTATTTTAGAAAAAGAAAAGCAATGCAGAGACTCAATCGGGATTTAAAGAGAGGTTCTTGAGAACAACACTTTAGTATTATCGAAGAAGACGGGACACAGTCACCATGTCTGAATCTAACTGAGTAATATCCACGATATCGTAAAAGACGATCTGAGAATCAAAATCCACAACATTGACGGGACGGTGAGCATCCCCTTCCAATAAAATCGGAGGCAGTGTAAATTTCAATGACTTACACACTCAATAAAAGACATGGCAGCCAGATGTAGTGCAAAATACTATGCACCCCAGACATGTTATTGAATGCATAACAAATGTTGAGCACGTGTTGTGTTTACTTGATTATTGTCGACGGGTTATTGAGCATTTATTTAACAGTTATTTGGTGATAAGAATATTTAAGATAAAATTATTTGAAAACACGGAAGTTTCCCGCGTTGTCTGTGAGGTTACTATATCGTAAACTATTCGAAAATTTTATAAAATACCGAGAGTAAGTCGTCATCCTACTAATATAATTTAATTGTTAATGCTTAAGCAATACATTACATACAAGCTTATCTTGCCAAAGACAGCATTCTCACAGTACGTGATATGTGGTGTGTTCCAATTCATCAAGCCACACAGAGGTGACGGTACTAGTTCGGTAGTATCTAAAAAGTTTGCTGCTAAAATTGCCGTGGCCAGTAAAAAACCGCGAAATGCAATGATCTACTTCTAACCAGTGTTTCGCTAGTTCGCTAGTTACTCCTGTATGCACCGTTAGTCCATATACGAGTCACTAATCAATTTGTGCATGGTAATATCGAAAACTTTGGAAAAAGTTTCGAAATTTCTTGCCATATTGTCGTCTTAATAAAGCTGGAAAAGAGATGTTTCTTGAGTTATAAAATATGGCAGCTTGCCGTTGGTTTTTTTCTATGACATAACTGTAAATTACCAAAGTTCAAAAAATGTAATTAAAGGAAAAAATAAAATCTGTAAGAAACTGTAAAATCGTTAGCTTCTTCAGCGGCAGTTGCGACCTCAGCAGTTGCTGGCGCATAATACGGAGAGCTCACCGACATGGATACCGTGCCGTGCTGTTTGTAACGAAACTCTTTGTCATAAATGTGATAAACTGCCGCATGTCCTAAAATACTGTTCTTTACACACACATATATATATATGCTCAGAACAATAAGTGTGTGGTTCGTTTATTGTTATCCAACATTTGAGTCTATGTCCAAATAGTTGAAAGATTGTTCGCGCGTAATCCGAGAACCACATTTCCAATTTCCAGCGGTAAGTCCCTATGATACATAGTTACAACTGGCTGTATGTTGAACTTGTACATCACGTCTAGAAGATTATTGTAGTATTCCACCCCTTTAGGATTTATTTTGTTACAAAAATTATAGGGTAAGATTCTTGTCCACGATCGTGAGAATCTGTAGTGGTCCAAGCCCAGCTCTCTCATCATTTGTACGTCCCTTTTGTATAAAAAGTAAAAAGTTGTCTTCTACGTCTCCGTTAAAATGATCTTTTACTTACTGCCGGGTGTTGTGTATTATATAGTCCAGTGCGCTCTCACTTTTACCTAAAAACAAATACATTTGCTTTAACTACTCCCTCAATTAGATATGCTGATGAAGAGGCCCTAAATAAAAAGCTATTAGGGATAGTTTTAACATTATGGGCTCAAATGCAAATTGCATGACCAATGAAAATGTATAACCTAAAACTACATAAGACAATCCATTACAAATTAATGTCAAGTAATATGCAGAGGAAAGGTTGAAGATTATTAATGTACCTACCTATTTTAGATTATTGTATTATTAATACAATAATCTAAAATGGTATATAGAGCTAAAATGTATTTATTTACAAGAGAGGGGGGGGGGGGTAAGAAATATGTATGATGTCGATTATAAGATTTTGGTTTTACTATAAAATGGATGTGTCCAACGCTCTTTAGGACTTATTTTTTCCGGCTGCCTTATGAATGCTAAAACCATGCGACATCTTCTCTCAGATCCACTGCTTGCGAGCGACCCCATGTTTCGCAACATGCCGTACTGTCTATTGCCTTGTGCGTTAAAACAAAACTCAATGCCCTAGTGTAAGAGAATTTGCAAGCTACAAGGCCTACCACATGGTACCATAAACATATATTTACCTTATTCCCGCGTACATGGTTTCTAAAATAGCACGTGCCTGCTAGTGTCAGGGCTTTCGTTCGCTCTGACGTGGTATGAATTACATCACAAAATTGAATAAAATTTGAGTAACCGTGGGAAGATGGTTTAAAAGACCAACGAACCTCAGCAATGCTACTCTCCACTTATATAATGGTAGATAGGTCCACTATAAAATCCCACTCTGTAACAAATCTTTTAAGACACTGGACGAAAAAGAGCTGTAAAAAAACACAAAAGTACATTGCCTACTATTTATAAAAGCATGTAACAGATATAAGACATCAGATAAATAAATAAAAGTTTTTGATAATTTGCTACTTAATATTAACAACAAATTAACAAAATTAATCAAAGAATCGCTATGTGTGTACTATTTCAGTAAAACACTAAGGATAATGTTCAAGTACTTAATGCCATTACTTTTCTTCTTATACAGCTCGTAAGTATTAGCAGTATCGAACGATAATATGGTATAAGTGCATAGACATTATAGTATATTAAAATAATAATATACACATAGAAAAAACTGTAATCGCATTCGTTCCATTATTATTTTCCATTAACCATGAGAAGAGAAAGAGGTTTAAATGTAAAAAATATGCGACGATTTTTTTTAATTTAGGAGGGTGATTGATATTCATATCAGTTATTGTGTAATACACAAATATAAAACATTTAAACAAATATAAAAACTTATTCGAAGTTGTCTCCATCGGCTGCAGTACAGTCCTTTATACTTTGAGGCCAGTTATCAATAGAAGCTCGCACTCTTTCCATGGGGAAATTCTTTACTGCCAATCCTATGGATTGTTTTAGGGACACCTAATTATCGTAGCGTTTAGACCAGCTGTACTGTGACCTCGCTTTGCGTACCGCTTCAGTAGTTGTTTCGATTTTACTACCTAATTCATCTTTAATTTAATTGATTGTGTCTCTTTAATTTTTTTGGTGGTTTCATAACCAATGTTAAGAAATGACCAGTACGTCTGTTATAGGCTGTAAGCCATAAGTCATCTCTTAATATATTCGACATGGTTCTAGGTGGTATCTTCATTTCCCGCGATAAAATATTTTGCTTTCGGACAGGATTTTTCGAATTCTTTCAACTACTGATTTAACCACCTTTTTCGTACCAACTTTACGTGGACCGCTAGATGTTGTTCCGTCACAAACAGATGTAGGATCCATACATTATATTCCAATATGTAGGCATTCGCCTGATAAAAGAAAATTGCACAATTAGGACATTTTTGGCTTCTATGGCGATGTACCTATTCATCGTTATCTTCTATTTCGGTCAGTCACACCAAAGAATTTGTTTAGCTCATTTAAAAACCAAGCGTTAATGCTACGTATTTAAATGACTTAAATTGTGTTTTAACTCTCTCATCGATAGTTACATCGGGATTCGAGCCCAGCGCCTAATATTTGCGGCTGAACATAAGTTCCCTTTACCCCGTTTTTCTAGGTGATCCCCTAGAAAGATGGATTCACTGCGTTTCTAATTAGCATTACCGTAACGCTCTGTAGCTAGTAGCTAATTATTCAATGATATCGACAATACACCCACTCAATTCAGTGGGTAAGAAGTAGTGCCATGCTAATTTGCAGGTTAATTGGGCCTGTACGAACGGGCAGGTACGTCTCGCACGCTTGATACTGATGCAAAGTGACAGCTATTCTGTCGCCTTTCGTGTGCTCTTACGGTGATAGCGGTAAGAGAAAACTAGGGTATCAGTAGTTACCTATAGGCTCCGACAGTTCGTTTGCGCCCTACAGGTACTATAAAAAGGGATTGAAGAAGTTTTCGTTATAACATAAAGCAACCGTCTCCTAGCAACACGGTTGACTGTGAAACATAAACACCCCAATAATGATCTGTAGAAATATTTAAAAGGAGAGAAATTTGTCGCATCGGACTGTTACGTGGCAACGGCCGTGAAATTGCAATGTTACGCTACTGCGAGCCGAAGTTTGTCACCAAATCGTTTTCTACTGTCGTATCAAACATTGAAAATGGACACTCTTTGATTTGGGATCATGCCCGGTATGAAAAATCAACATGTCAGGTAAGTTCAGTAACAAAATTTTATCATCAAATCTATACAACGTGAAAATATACTGGTTAAGATGTTAAGTATGTTAATAGTATTCATAAAAAAGAATACGAAAATATTTCTTCTTCTCTGATATCGGTTTTTATTTTTCTGAAGTTGAATAGTGCTTCTTAATGAATTCATTATTTATTACATAAATAATTATGTGACTGATTAGTACTTGTTTGGTAGTTGAAAACATCATAAAATATTTAACTAGCCGTTAAGTAATTCCAACCCCATTTGCATCACCTTCTACAAGATTTCTATCGTTTTTGACATAAAAACGTTTGTTACATTTGTAACTAAATAATTTTATGTGATAAATAATTCATGATTGATCTCAATTTGCTAGAGAAACAACCCCTGTGCAAGGTTTTTGACATTCTGTCACTGCACTACGCATAAACACAATGAATGTCTATGATTCTATCTTTACCAAAACAAAGATCGAATTCAAAACCATTTGTGATCTAAAATATTCACATTTGTTTGTACACTCATAGGAAATATGGACTGAACCGTTTTTATTTTGTTTTGGTCCTAGTATATGCCAATAAGAGACAATATTATTACAAATCTGACTTAAAAGGTTGATATTCGTATCAAAACCTTTAGTCTTCTAAGTTAGGCAATAACCTATACTATTCAAGACAAGATGTTTTTATTATTTTGTCCTTTTCGAAGAAGTAAGCCCAAGCCTGCGTCCACCAAACCACTCCAGAGGTACCTGGGCCGCGTCCCCGGTCTACGTCCACTTGGTTTATATTCAAGAGCTGCCTCTTTTGTTCCAATTAACTGTGTTACATTCCAACCACTACAACGAACTTAGAAATTACGGCATTAGACTAGTCAATGTATGTCTGTCTGTAACGTCAGCAGGGCGAAACCGCTAAACATATTGTGGTGAAATATCTTCTATGGATACTTGCGAGCCCTGGGATGCTCCTTTTTTCTAGTTTTAAGTTATCTAACATTCCGAATCTCCACGGACGAAGTCGCGGTTAAAATGTAGTACGCCTTTCTCAAAAGCATGCATGTGAAGCTTGCGTGACTTGTATTTCCTATAAGGTTTACCATCACTTTTCCCTCGTGGAATAAATAACGTGTCAAGTGGAAATGCAATACACGTTCAAACTTAACTCCTGCTTCATGGTCTATGCTACGCGTAATTACTAAAGTAACTCCCTCAATACTACGGCATATATTGAACACGTCAGTTTAAAATATCGACTAAACAATATTAAGAAGTAAGTAAAGACTAAAGAACTTTAAAATATTAATGTCTTAAGTTTACGCGAATGTTCTCTATAGTAAAACTACTTTTACGGATTCTATTGCGGTTTATTTGAACATAGAACATACAAAAAGTTTTGGAGCTTGACTGTACTCCTAAAGGGCGATATGCCAATCACCGTGAAACGAAAAGTTTTGGACACCTGTATACTATTTTTTTTTTACGCGCGGAAACGCATTCACGCGCCTTCACTGGTACTGGGTGGGGAACAGTGGTGTGTGGGACTCGCGACACACTATAGAGGCGAATACGCACAAAAACCACCGCGAGTGCCTTCGGTGCCGCCTTCGGTGAGGTGCCCCCATCATGGCAGCTCGAAGGTTAGTCAGCCCTCAAAGGGGGACACCATCTCCACAGATGGGGTTGTCACGCACTACAGGACCACACCACCCACTTTGGGAGAGTGCAATGGGGTGAGGCTGCCATACCAGACGATTGCCCAGTGCGTAATAGGGTGGCCACATTTTTTTTTCCTTTGTCCCCTCTTCTTATAAGAGGGGCACAAAAAACATCAACCTCCTCAGATCGATTGGCTTCGCCCAGGGTGTCCCGGATCACCCCAGGCTACTGAGACACACCGCCACACGACAAGGCTTGACCCATGGTGGGGACCTGTATATTACCTTCATTAACCTACGCTAGTTAAATTTGGAAACATACGTACCAAAACAAATAAAAAAAATGTCAAAGAGCTATGGAGAGGGTTATAGTAAAAATTAAGAAAATTAAAAAAAATTGCACGAAAATTAAGAAAAATAAAAGTTACTGACGCTCTACATTACTCTAAAAACAGCGCTGGGCTGATTACATAGCGAGGTTAAATGACGAGCAATGGACGCAAAGAATAACATTATGGAGAGGTACTGGAAAATGAGGCAGACCGGCGTCGGGATCAGCAGAGGATATTATTAAAAACACAAATAATAGGTAGTAAAATTGTTTTAAGCATCATCAATTTAGCATAGGTACAAAGTATTATATTCCTTGTATAATAATAACTGTCTTTTTTTAATTAATTTCCTGTATTTGTAACAACCATAAATACGCTTAGACGTAAGAAATAAACGGTTCTTCTATACCTACAGGCTACATCGTACGGTCTTTACCCGACTGCGTCATAAATAATGTTTCAAGCGTAGATTCGTAGATTACTAAGTGCCCGTCTCTGGCCTGAACAACTAGACGGATTTGAACGTATGAGATGGCGTAAAGTAGCGCGAGCGTAACTGGGTATATCCATGCTTATTATGAAACACAAGTACCTAATAGCTGTATGTGCAAGTACGTGAACGATTTTCGCTACTGGAAATCCACAGAAGAGATTTTCATGCGGGTTTCGCCCATTGGTAGATCGTTTCCAGAGGAATGTTTAATGTATCACTCGGCAGCCGTTATTTTCGGGACAAGTCGGGGCGGATCACTAGTAATATAATTTTTAACAGTCTGGTATTATTGTTTTTCAATTTAAGGTAAGGTTGACCGACGAGGTCTTTTTAATGTATAATGAGATTAGTAGTGTAGGCACCTAATGAAACTGTAACATAATCATGCGTAACAATAGATTTAGAAATTTATTGTAAATCGATTATTATCTAGATGATGCCTTCCAGGTAATAATTAGGGGTTGCCATTTTTTGTCGGTATAGTAATTATGGATCCAAGGATCTGAATCCGGTATTTAGAAAACATTCCATTTAAGGCATTCGTTCGAATAACCAATTGTATTAAGTCTCCAATACAATAGAAGTTTTCAAATAGAATAGAATTGCACATAGATTGCCCTGAGTCATGCACTTAGCACCAGCAAAAATCTATTTCCTTCAGGTTGATTTGAAACACGTAACGTGATTTCCATCCAGCACGTTTCGATAGATTGAAATGTATAGGTTAAAAAGTCTATGTATTTCTAATCACCACCTGGTTGATAATATTCACTCATAGCGAACTTAAACCGAATAAAAAAATGATACTGATACTTGATGAAACATCATTTTTTCAGCCTGTGATAATTAAAATAATAAAAGTCTAATATAGTCTATAAAATAAAATTTATAAATTCTGTCCAAGCAGTAAAATGACATGATCTGAATGCTTTTGGAAGCGATTAGGATAAAAGACAAGTGAACCAAAAGTCGCCTTCATCATCATCATCAGCAATTATCGGTCCACTGCTGGACATAGGCCTCTAATGATATGGCCTATTAATGAACGCCAAGACGACCGATCTCCTGCTACTCGCATCCATCCCGGCTACTGCACGGAGATCGTATTCCCACCTGGTGAACGATCGACTAACACTTCGTTTTCCTAAACGCGGCCTCCACTAAAGAACCTTACTGGCCCATCTGCCATCTCTTCTTCTGAGTGTGTGATGAGTAATGATGTAATTCGCCTTAGCAATTTAATAATATTACTTAACAAAAAATTAAATAATCTATTACAAATGTGTGGCTATCTATGGGCGTCAGTAGTCATCAAAAGTTTCTGGCTGCTCGTTGCTCTTATTATATATTTATTAAAATTTTGCGGTGGTAAAATAAAAACCGAACCTACATAAGGTTAGGTACAAAATGTGTCTTTTAACAGTTGTCCTGAGTCTGAACAGTATTTGTTCTATCCTCACACCTATTCAACGATATCACTTTAACACGTACGTTTTTTTAATATTGTGTGATGTAGTATAAGGCATGAAGCGCAGGTTTAGCGATCAGTTTGAAGATGGAAGCGTTAGTGGACGATCTCGACCACACCTCCATATACTGGGCAGGCGACGGTACAAATATAAAACAATTTCAAGCTCAATTATAATAGTTATTTAATGTATATAGTATAGTTTCCATTAATTTAAAATATCTTGTAGTCCTAATGAACTATCAAAAAGTGGCTACAGAGTGTGTGAGCAGGGACCTAAGCATTTTCATTAGAAATAGTAGTGCTTCGTTAGTGAACGAACTGAAAGGCCTGAGGAGAAGGTGATCAAAGCGAATGGGAGGTTCGAAGGGTGTTTAATTTTTCAGGTTTCCCCTTGTATCTCGGAAACGCTCCTACAAATTTCTTCAATTTTTATTATATGCACTTATACAAATCTCTTAAAATTTTCGAGACGCATGCATCGGAAAGTAGTTTTTTTTTTTTCAATTGAACATTCTTTATAAATTTGTTTCATTTAACGTAACGGGATAGTGTGACTACGGGGGATGTTGTTACTGCACATCTCTGCCATAAATGGAAGCAGGCAGTACATACTTTCTTGTCACAATGCTTTGTGTACAAGGAATCTCCCACTCACTGGTCACTGTTATGTTTGGGTAATTTGTACAGCTTTCTTAATTGGTTCAAGTGGTGTACAGCACGGATTTGACCGTATTTTTCGCCCTACTTTTATATTAAAAGGCCAAAGGAACCCAACGGGAAATGACGCCACCTCATACACCAAATCCTTGACCACGTCCTGCTCCGATCGTTTGAATATACAAATCCGATGGAAAAGCAACAATGGATCAACTGTGTATTTCTTCGTAGATCTCGATTGATGAGCGAACTGAGATAGCTTTAATAAGAAAAAAATGAGCAAAGAATGTAATTTTGAACTTTTTTAACATTCCTATTCGCGTATATATCAAATGGTTAGATAGACTATATATACATAGAGAGTTTCCAAATGTGCATAAAAAAGGTTTAGGATAATTTTATGAGCTTTCATTTGGTATAAGAAAAAAAAGAAAACGTCTGGTGTAAGAAAATCCTAAAAAAAATATGACCTTCTTTAGGACCCCCTCCTCTTATTTTAGACGTCAGGATCTTTAATATGTTCACAAACTAAGCAGTCTGAACAATGTTCTATAAGGTTCTTAGGTTCCTGCCCACGCACTATATAACTCCTCCATACACTGGGCTGCTTGTAGAAGAGGAACGTATATCGATTTAAATAGGTAGTTACAAAACAATATAATTCCATCGAGTAAAAGAGGTCATGGAAATTTTTCGACAATGTTAGGAAAGTTTATTAAGATTGAAATAAAACTACTTTAAGGGATTTCATCGTGGTTGTTTAATTATTTAACAAGCCCGACGTTTCATAAGCTTTATAGCAATGGTGGGCATGGGTGGACTGAGTTGACGAAAAGAAATTTAATAGTTTATTATTTACCTTTATAGATAGCGAGGAAAGTGATGGTGAGGGCGGTCTTGGGAATGTAAACCGCTTGATAGTTCGCCCGCCCGGGCACAGCGGGAAAGCGAAACGCGGCCATCTTTGTTTTGACGCGGCTTTCGAGTGCGGGAACCTGGGCCGGGCTGACCACGTCACCGAGCTGGAGTACGACTTGCACATCAGACCCGACACTTGCAGGCCGCGATCGCGTTTCTGGTTCAATTTCACCGTCGAGAACGTCAAACAAGAACAGGCAAGTATTTTTGATAACCAAGCAAATATTAATAAAAGGCAGTGCCATGTTGCATTGCAAAAAAATTGGGCCGGGAAAATTGGCTTCGTTGGCATGCTCCACTACTACAGCCATGTTGTCGCGTTTCGTGTAGCTTGGGAGTTCATGGAAAGATGCACACATTTGAACAATTATGCGCCGTATGGTCGTCGGTAGTCATGTAAAGACTTCGACTTCTCCTCTTTGCTCTCTAATTCTATAAAAAACAATGAATTATGAGGAATCATCTAGAAGAGCGTCAGTGTCTGGAACTACCATACATTGAGAAGAAAATAATAAGTATTGCAAATATTTAAGAGACAATTATATCCTCTTTTATCATAGTCACAATTTTTACTTAAAGTTGCATAGGCTTATCAATTCGGCGATCCATCGACGGCAGTTTTCAATATTCTGTAAATTGTTGGATTGACTACTTTAACGGATTTTATCACGGTTTATTTAGTTACTAGCGATCCGCCCCGGCTTCGCACCAGAATAACAGAGGTTTATTACCTTAACAAATTATATATACTAACCTTTCTCAGAAATCGCTTTATCCATTGGTGAAAACTGCATGAAAACACGTTCAGTGGATCACATACAAAAAACAGGTTTAAGGGACTTTGTTTTATGATAATTGTGATTTAACGAGCATGGCATTTCAGAAGCTTTATATTTATTTATATATAAGGATTTTATTTATTTATTTTTGTCTGACATGACAGATATTCTGATGTCACGAGTTATCAGAAATACCCAGAAATTTAGACTTATTTACTTATTCCGATTATGGTAAAAACTTAGAAATCCAATGTGATGGCCGAGGCCAATTTAATTTGATTTGACAAAGCACGCCGATTCTCGCGAAGGATGAAATGTGAGGCTATTGAAATTAAAGAGCCTTCAAAATTCCAATATAGGGGATGGATATGAATATAGGAGATTCCATCTGCTTGACACCCAGTGATAAACATGTTCAAAGCAAAACTAAAACATAACGCCTCAAGACTGCAGGATACAATAAGTACTTTTTACGTGAAGATTTTTACTTTTTCATAACTTGTGGTCCCCCCCCCCCCCACCTTTCAGAATCGTCTGAAATGATAAGGTATTTTTAAATAACTACATAAACCACAATAAAATCGGTTAAAGTATTTTGTTATACTGATTAACATTCGCGTAATCTTGAGACAATCTAACTAGATTTTCTGACACATTACGTATGTATCATGTGTCAGAAAATAGATAGAATATTGAAAACAGCCGCACATCCCCGGTCACTTAGGAGAGGATTTCCATAATTGCTGATAGACGTATTCCTTCATTTGTAATCAAAAGCCTGATCACGAAGCTTCGTATTTCTAATTTATAATATTACGGACTTCCATAGAAACAAAAGAAAAGTGGATGTCTACTCAATACAAACCTACCACCAATTTCACGAATGAATTATGATGAATCTGACAGGACATATTATTTTATATCCTTTATATAGTTTCCCGAATGCTACCCATCTGATAAGAGATATGGCAAACGACTTCATTAATATAAATAATAATATATATGTGTATATATATATATATATATATATATATATATATAGTAATATGTGGTAATTTCTATATTCAATATATAATTATATATTGTAATTTCTGAAACTTATTATTTTAAGCTGTTCATTCTGGCCATCGTACAGGTTTAGTTTGATTACCATCTTGTACCACGGGAGTCTTCAAAGCCCGACTACATGCTGAACACTAGGCTCTAGAGCCTAGTCCGCTCGTAACATCCATCGGTTAACTATTTCCAAAATCAGCGCGGACGAAGTAGCGGTCACGAGCTAGTTAGTAATAAATCAAATAAAAGAATTTATGAAAATTAATACATCTGAAAAAAATGCGTTTATTTGTGAAACCATGTTCAAAATACATAGCAAAAAGTTGTAGGCATGATTCATAAGAAATTATGAATTTTTAGAAGCGCTACGCTTATCATGTGCTACGCCAACGTAGCAATCCTACGGGTTTCCCACCCTGCTCTCAGTGCAAAGCGACATGCGTCAGATAATTAGCTATTCAATAAGTCACCATTTAAAGTCAATTTTTATGGAATAAAATAAAATAACAATTTATAGTATATATATATATATATATATATATATATATACACATATATATATATGTTTATTGCATAAATGTATATTATCTATATTATGTTTAAGAAATTCTATGTACACACTATGGTTACAGTCATGGATTTGTTTCTTTAGCAGGACTACTGGAAGAAGTTCCAATATGGAATAAGTACCTACTGCAGGAACAGTATGCTATGTACTGAAATTACCGTTATTTATCTATAAGTGACTAAATATTTTTTTACAGAAAGTAATATTTAACATAGTAAATTTAGGCAAAGAGCAAATTCTTTACAACGAAGGCATGACACCATTAGTCCGTTCTACTTCTAGACCAAAATGGTAAGAATAAATTATAACAAATACAATTTTACATATTATATATTAGCTCATGTCTCTAGGCAGGTTATAAAAGGTGAAAGAGGAAGGGCATAAGTGCAATGTTGGTTTGGATAGGATACTTTTTATGACATTTTTACACACATTAACACAGAATTTTATTACTAATGAACTAAAAAACGACACTCTTTCAATTAACGGTGCGATAATGGAACCTATACTGTTTCTATCCAATTGAATCTACTTCGATCACCCTTTCTACCCTTTTTTGTTCCCCTTTGATGGTCGAACGATAATTTAGCGAGAGGTAGTGCCATGTTGCACTAGCTCTTGCTTTTGACGTTATTCTCGCTCACATGATAACGCAGTGTGTGAGTTTCCGGTGGCTCGTGGAGGTGGAAGGAGGGCAACGCATCTGTATAATCTCTTTTCGGATTTTTATGGGCGTCGGTAGTCAATAAATGGGTACGACTGCTCATTTGCCCCCTACACTATAAAAAAATCAGTTTGACGGATAAAGTTGTCTCTAACGGACAAGATTTGACAAAATCTGACTTTTAACCAACGCGGACGTCTAGAATAAAGGAGGTTCTATGTTCACCTGTATATATTTTAAAGTACTTCTACTAATATACTAAATATATCTAATATAGTAAATTAACAGTACTACCGATAGCACTTAAGATAACAAGTACTTACTTTTGCAGGCAACGAATTCCTAGACGTCTTCTCTTTTTTTTCCGATCCCTCGTTCATCATAATCGAAAAATCCTCAGCCTGGCTTTTGCGTTCGACCGTGAAGATGACGTGTATCACTTTGCCGCAGCGGCGCCATATTCTTACTCGCGCCTTCAGAAACATTTGTCGCTATGGGAAAAAAGAGCACAGATGTTCGCTACCAGAGAATGTATTGCCCAAACAACAGTAAGTATCATTTCTGTAAAATTACACAAGTGATTGGTACCTACTTAAAAAATGAGCAAATACAACGATCAAGTACGCTTCTTCATATGGGAAGAGTTATTGAGGAGTAACCGAAACTAGTCGTTTTTTTTTGTCAATGTTTTAACTCACACAATATATGAGATAGAGATAGATAGACTAACATAGTAAAACCGAAGAGTTTTTAGTTTGTATATTTCTTTGTGTAAGTGTCTCTGGAACTGCGATTCGGATTTATAGGAAATATTGTTGTGTAAGTTAGCTACGTACACGAGGAATGTAATAGGCTATATACAATGACGCTTGGGCCTATAGGACCGGAATATTCGTGGGGAAACCGCGGAACCCTTCTAATTAATATATAAAACATCCTATTTAGAAATTCTATATAATAATATCATAATGTGATTAAAAGTTACTATGAGTGAAGTAAGGGGTGGGACCCTTTGGCGTTTATTTAAAGAGGCTTTTGTCAAGGAGTGGATCCATCAATTGAATTTTTTCAGCATAAAAGACGTGTCGACCTTATAACTATCGGGGATTTGCACGCTAAAGAGAAGGATATGAGAGACGATAGCACTACAAAGAGCAGGTGTAACGAGGCGAGGAAGAGGGTTGTGTTAGTAATGGCTCGGTCACACGGCGGAGAGCCGCCTGCCTCGTTTATGTGTCAAGGTATGATGCTGTCTGTCTGTATGTGATAAAAATCAAGATTAACTGAACGGATTTTCATGCATATTACACCTGTGGTTAGAGCGATATCGGAGGAAGGTTTTAGTTTAAGCATATTTTGTTGAGGTAACGATCCGCTTATTTCCGGGCGAAACTGGTTTGGATTGCTAATTAAGATATATTTAAAGGAATTGTATATTTTTAATTCCTAGGATAAGACTTCTGCTTGCCATCCCCGGAGTCACCTGTTTATAAGTTAAGTGTAGAGAAGGAAGGATATGTGACTTAAAATATATTTTTAATAACAATAATGAAGGACTTCCATGTATTTTTAAAATTACGAATATACTGGTCTACTATGTACATAACTACTTAAAATTGCATGTTATTACTTGTAAAATTAATTAGGTACATCATTTTATATTCTAATATTTAAGTAAAGATTACAATAGGCTGGTGTGTCTATTTAAGTCCAATTTTTTATTTGGTCAGTACGTACATACCTTAAATACCTTGTTTATCAAGCACAGTGGGAAATCGTAATATTAATTACCATGATCAATAAAATATAATAAACATCACAACTTTTAAGGATTCATGGATTTTCTTGCCAGTTCTACCGAAAAAGCCACTGCACTACGAGACGAAATTGTTATTCAGGTAATTTTTTTGTAATCACTTACCACACGTGGGTTGTATAAGTTATGTTGGCTATTAAATATTTGCCTACTTAGTAAAACGACAATAAGTATGGACTATGTTTATCAGTAGGAACCTGCGAAGGTGTAGGTACAATTTGCTAGTATTTCCTTATCTACTATCCAGTGTGTAGATATAACATTCCGCACTCGGCTCCATGTACTAACCACTTTGTACTATTGTATTCTTATTATTACTACTTCGTGGTGTGCAGGTTTAGCCACAGACGTGAGGTCCCGTGTTCGAGTCCAAAATAGTGTTTTCGGGATTTTTCAATTTCTACGAACAGTAAGCAGTCAGGAAGTTGGCTAAACTGCCAACTGTTCATTTTGCAGATCTGTCGGACCAGCGTCTGATTTTTTTTCCAGTCGTGTCGGAATGCCATCATATCGGAATAGGAGAATAAGCAAATAGAGAGTGCACATGTGTCTGCACACACTTGTGCACCATGATATGTCCTGCAGTTAGCAGCGTCTATAGAGGTGGCCGCCGTGATCTATATTCGATAACGACTACATCGTGGTCTAGTCGTAAGCATGTTTAGATGCAGACCGTGAGATCCCGGGTTCGAGTACCGGGACGGACTAAAAAATGTTAGACATTTTCTTAATTTTTATAAATTAATCACAATCACTAATAACAACAGTCCGAAATCGGAGATCCCATCAACTCGGAGAGCATGGTTAGCATGAAAATATTCTATGTCAATAATAAACTTACAACTTAGAATTGAGAATAACTTATGCCTACAGATATATTCAAAGTGTTAATCAGAATGTTAATTAGTTTTAAATCACAAATGTACCTAATTACCGATGTAACCTGTATTCAGTACAATACGCTAGACTTAAAATTTTGCAGGTTATACCCATGATAAACCCTGATGGGGTGTTCTTGGGAAACCATCGGTCAGACGTGTTCGGTTCCGACCTCAACCGGTGTTGGAGCCGAGCTACTCTTCTGGCGCATCCAACTATAGTAGCAATTAGCGAACACGTCCAGAAGATTAAGGCTGAAAAGGTATGTTTACGTATTGTAACAAACAATTCACGGAGTGGCACACAACTTTTACTCCGCCAGGTGACAAATGTTCTGACGCAGTTGCTCACCGGGCATGGCTGCTTCGGTGAGTATATGTGTAGAACGGCCCACAGGGAGCCGACGACTCGTTGTCATGATTGTGACGCGGCGGTGGACTTAGCCCAGCACACCATCGAGGCGTGCCCAAGATGGGCGGCCCTGCGTCACGATCTGACATCAGTTGTCGGAGGGGACTTGACAAAGTCGAGCATCATCGTAGCGATGCTCGGCAGCGACGAGTCCTACCAGGTGATGGCTTCCTTCTGCGAGACCACCATGTCCCAGAAGGAAGCCGACGAGCGGGTGAGAGAGGAGGCTGCCGACGCGGCCTCCCCCCGCCGACGACGAATGAGGGTACGAAGGAGGCGCTATCTGCAGTGCCTTCAGTAGTGGCCCTGTGTTCCGAGTAGGTGAAGTCTGGCCTTTTCGCCGAGGCCAGCCTGTCGCTGCATGGGTTCTGTTGCCGGCAGATCCAGGACACTCCATTAATAGGGGCTGACGGCTCCCGTAGGGGTTTAGTTGGTATCGCTACCCATTTGCCGAGTCCAACATAGGTCTGGGGGTCTATCCGGGCTCTCAGGTATCAAAAAAAATATACGTTTAGTCGACAGATACAAGATTTGCAAAAAAGTTACAATAAATTCCTTCCACAATGCACATATTACATAGTGGTTTAAGTTTAATCCGTTACTGAGTGACTGACAGAAACTGTTTCTAGAAACTCAAAATAGGTGCCGAGGTGCTTTCATGGTGTAGGTGAACAATAAGAGACTATTTAGGAATTCAGTGAAATATGAGGTAGAGTATATATGGAATTTTACCACGTTATACGGGTGAAACCGCGGGGTATTGGTAGTAGTAGATATGTCGTAGAAACAGCATCCAAAAGTTTGCCTTTCCTTTGTTTTTACATGCCTGACAATAGAGGCCGCTGTTAAACTAAAGGTTTCAGATTCATTAAACCTTCTATATCTAGCTTCCTAATTCGCTTGGTGACAAGCGAATTTGGGTCAAATAATAACTATACATCATAGTACATATAGTTGTTTGTTACAGACTCTACAACTGGATTTCATCATCGATCTTCACGCCGACATGAGTCATGAAGGAGTGTTTGTCCGAGGAAATTCATACGATGATGTTTACAGGTACTTACACTAAAGAATTTATTTTGCGACACTTTTTTCATAGAATAGGGGGGCAAACGCGTAATCGGAGCCTTTCTACGACTACCAACGCCCATTGAACACCCACATAATGACTATGCCGATGCGTTGCCCTCCTTTCGCTTACTCCTTCCAATGGGCCACCGGCTTCTCACAAACAACACGAAATGGGACACTGAAGATGTCACGTTACTTATATTATGTGAGCGAGAGGTACCTCCCCAGTCGTGCCGGCCCAATTTCGTTGCACAGGAGGATGTAGTGTCATGCACTATGCATATCACTAACCTCTTCCGAATTATTACTACCAGTAGGTGCTTAGGTAACACTTTTAGATGTACATGTAATATACAGTGTCGCGGTCGGATTGTATAAGTCGCCGTATGACATTACGGCTAGCCATTTTCATAATCGCGGAATATATACACAATAAGAATAAAAAAATGTTTGTAGAAATCGCCGCACCTATTGTAGTAAAAAAAACATTGACAACACGTTTCACAGTCGTGAAACTCATATCGCGGCGTGTAATTAGTCGTTCATAACCGATCAAGTAAGACGACGAAGGTAACATTCGTTGTGGCCGACATCGTATCCATACTAAAATAAAAACCTGAAGAGTTTGTCTGTTTGTTTGTCACCACACGCTAATCACTGGAATTGAAGAAATACTTTCGTGTTGATTAGCCAACATATAGAGGAAGACATGACGTTACGATTAATTGTAACAGCGGGGTAATGTAGTTCCTTTTTTTTTTGTTACGCAAGGAAAGGCATTTACGCGTCGGGGTGGGATCCAATGGTGTGTGGGAGCTCGCGGCACGTTACAGTGCCGAATATCCACAAATACAAGCGCAATGCTATCAGTGCCGCCACTGGCGAGGTGCCCCGGAACTACAAAACATCAGAACACATCGACGCCCAGTTAGACCCCTAGGGACCAACATCTCCTCCACAGAAGGTTGCCCCACATACAGTACAGTGCAACCCCCTAATTGGGGTGAGATTCCCATCCTCGCCCCTTGCCCCGTACACAAAATCTCCTGCTTCTGTTGCGCTTTCGTACCCTCTTCCTATAGGAGGGGTACAAAGAGCGCCACGTTCTCTTGCTCTAGTCCCCTCTTCTTATAAGAGGGGTACAAAGCGTTGCATCATCGGTTCAATTGGCTTCGCCTTGGTTCACCCCGAGCTACTAGGCTCCACCGCCACGACTAGGCTTGAACCATGTTGGGGAGACCAGTAGTCCCTGAGATAAGCGCGTAGAAACAAACAATCTCTTTAGCTTTATATTATCAGTATTGATTGATTATTAGTATAGATAACACATATGTACCAATTATTATGAATTTTACAAATATGTTTAAGATTTGAACGCCACGCGGTATTACCAAAATTCTTGGCGATGCGTGTCGAAGCGTGGAGCGCGGACAAGTGTTTGTACAACACGGACGTGAATGTGAGCGGCTGTGCCCGCCGCACTCTGCCCGATGGGGTGGTGGACGCGTACACGGTGCTGGCCTCGTTGGGAGGTCGACGCCTCACTGTAAAGGGACCTTATATGCATTTCACTGAAAACGCGTGTATCCTTTTAAACAAGATCAATCAACATCATGGAGGTCATTTTTTTATTATTCATCCAATAGAAAACCGAAAAGAATATTATGAAATAATACCACTCAGTTTTATTTCATTATTTTTTCCATAGAAAAGCTTCTCTGGGGTAATTTTCAGGATTCCGTACACGAAGGGTAAAAAAAGGGAATCGTTACTGAGATACTCTGTTCGTCCGTCTCTCTGTAAGTACAGACCAGCGACCTCATTAACCGTTATAGCTAGAGAGCTGAAATGCAAAAAAATGTTAAAAATGTAGTTGTATCACTGAAAAAAATCATTACAAACTTATATGTGTAGTTTGTTTCATACAAAATGTATGTCGGCACCCGCAAATATCTCCTATGATGCTACGAAACCTTTAGTGTACTAGTCCGGCTCACACTTAGTCCGTTTTTTGTCTTAATTATGATGAATTAATAATTTAACGCATATTATTAGCTACAGTAGGTACTTTCTTATTCTAAAAACAAAATCCGTATGAGCAATCTTTTGTCTTATTCAAGTTTTTAACCACAAGAGGACAATGTTAGCGGTTAAACTCACATGCCACTTATTTTCTAAAGTTCTCTTACAAATAAACGTCTCTTCCACACTGGAGTATGAACAGTCATTTGTTTCCACTTTTCTTAAAACAAAGTAAAAATAATTTGCAGGTCTCTGCCTGCGTGAAATTCATTCTTTAATCATTCATAAAAGTCTTAAAACAATTACACATTTTTTAAAACATGAAGGGGCATGGAGCAGACTTCATGACTACAGACGCCCATAGACATCCGCATTATTGTTAATCAGACGTGTTACCTTCCTCCTCTCCAATATACGGAAACTCACAACACGCATGAATCTTGATAGCATATCTGTCACTTTGCGGGGTTATCATCGAGAAGTATCTCCGTAATCGTGCCGGCATATGCAGCGTGTCACGACTGTCCTCTTAGTGCCTAAACCACCGTTTAAATTCAATGTCGATTACATCGGTAGGTACGGCTATGGGTTTCTAAATGATACACTTGTTACTATGACCCTGACCACCGAGACACAGATATGAAAATAGGACGCTCTATAGCAAAGTCGTTGTGCGATTATTACCGGCACATAGGCGTGATTCCCCCTCGGATTTCCGCCACCAACAAAAAGAACGAGACGCAAAGGAGGAGGAGACATAAGAGAAGAGCATATGAAAGAGATAGGTGAGTTATGCAGAAAGTCAAATACTGTTCTGATTTCAGAAAAATAATTCGTATTTAATAAAAAGTGTTAATTCTAAATAATTAGTATGGACGGATATTTAGAAATTATATAACTAAAGGATTTAATTCATAGAGATAATATAGATATAGAAGGAAAGACCGCCAGACTGAAACGCGGAGGTCATGTCGAAAGAGACAGCAAATGTAATACACTCTCTCTCTTTTCATCTATTTCACTCTGCGGAGTGTGCATGCGAGACTATAGATAAAGATAGTACTGTTTCTCATCTGCCTTCTCTATTTACCAAGACGCCCAGTCGCCGTCATATAACTGTCCCTGGCATACCTTTTCTATCTGTATTTTCTCTTTGGTTTAAATAGGTGATATTACATTGTGATGTCAAATCACTATGTGTTATTTGTTAAGATTCTGTAATTCGGATATAATTTTACGTGCTAACAATTCACTAGTTGATATGTGTACGCATCGCCCGATACAGTGAAAGAAGACGTTCTGCGCTCTCTTACCCGCAATCTCCGGTTTCGGAACGTTACTCATTGTAATATCATACTTTTGTGCATGCAGCTAGCTTCATTCGATGAATTAACTCAGTATGGTGAGGCCTAGATATGGTATAACCATTAGACCTTGTTTTTTGTCAGATCGCCGAGTTCTTCCCCCGAGCGGCGAGTGCTTGCGTCGCGTGTGCTGTCACCGTGCCTGCCCGCTGCGTACCCAACCGTGCCGCGGCCACCGCGCCCCTCGCGCACCTCCCGCGCGCTATCGCTGGGCGTCCGGACGGACACAGTACGCCTTCACGATAAGCTACTACCAGCCATCACAGGTAGGAACGATCAAGTAGCTAAGTTAGCCTTAAAGTATTTAAGCTAGTTATGTAGCCTTTTCACAGCCTCGTCAAACCTGACAGTAGCGGTCTTTTAATGAAATCCTTTTATAGGTCGCTAATGACGGACGGACGGACAAACGTCAAATTGACGAAAGAGAATGGTCTTCCTAATACGGTTTCGCTCACGTTTTAATTAGTCCACGCAACATCGCGTACAGAGAAATTGGTGATGAAACTGACAAAAATGTAGATCTACCCGTAAATAAAAATCTCAACAACAGCGTTGCAACAACAGACTGGAGTGGATACTTTCCATATTATAGGATGACGAACGAGAAATCGTGAGTCGTCTGATGACTACAGCCGCCCATAAACATCCGCACAATTGCTAAGCTGATTCGCGGTCTTCCTTTCATATTCCTCTACAATTGACCGCCGGCCACTCACAAAACTTTCACGACGCGACAACGAAGCTGTCACTTTACGTAGGTATCATGCGAGCAAAAGGTACCTACCAGGTCATGCCGGTTCAATTCGGTTGCAATGCATGCTGCATTCACTACACTAAGTCTTACTAAAAATTGTATGCAGTATTGTTGTAATATTTGTGTGATAACTTTCGTAGATGAAAATATTTTCGGTTGTTATTGTAATTATTGTCTGTATTGTCTGACAGCTGCGAGTCACATATTTATAGTGTCACACATGGGTATGTATACTACGAGGGTAATCCTGAACAATGAGGCTATCAGGATTACTGAACCATGTTATCGAGTGTCCGAATAATGCCAAAGTAATTATAGCAATAATGAGCGTAATTTACACTTGACCAGCGTATAGATACTGATTTATGTGTTCATACAATATAATATTGTTTTCTTAATACATGGCATGTGTTAGAACTCCGGTCTCATAACCCACTATATGATAGCTAGAAGATTTTAACAGATTTTTCAAAGAGCAGTCAATGTTTGCGTACTATGGTACAGAAAAACACCAGTCCCTTTAATCGGTTTCAATATTGCAGACACGAAATTGTTTATAACTTTAAAATGCATAATTGTTTTTCAGGAATATCCGTAACTCCAAAGTTGGCGATAGTGGATCTAAGTGCGTACGTGCGTACTCCCGCTGTCTATGGAAAGTGCTTGGACAGAAAGAGAAGAAACCTTCCCCAGCTCGCGCGGCCGCCGCGACCCTCGCACGCACACCTAACCAGCGACGACTACGACACCCAAGAGACTGATTCTTAAATTTAATACTCGTTAAAAGAGATATATTTCTTACTTCGAATAAGGATAGCCTAGTACTTTTTTGTCAGTCTATTTGATGTTCAAATTGCGACTTGGTTTTAGTGCATTAGTAAAATTTGCTATAGGGACGCGCACTAAACATAGGCAGTACTGAAAACTGTCAAAAGACCCTAGTGTTCGATAATTTACAAGAGCTGATTGATAACTCACCGATACGATGAACTTAAGAAAAAAAGATAGCCAAACAAAATGTATTACATTGTATACTATCATCCTTTCGAAAATGAAACTCCAAATCAATTGAAGAAAGAGAAGGAATTCGTGCGGTGATCAAATTTTACGTTTTAAAAGGGAAGAGAGCAACCAAGTTTAAAGTCAAGCTGTTATGGTAATACTGTTCACACATTGAGTACAATTCACACCTGGGTAACAGATTTTAAACGTGGAAGACAGAGCTGCGAAGGCGTTAACGTGTCTGGCCGTCCAAATGAAGTCACGAATCCAGATATGAACAAAAAGATTAAAAAATCGTTAGGAATGATCGACGCTTAAAGTTGCGGCAAATAGCAGAGATGGTAAGCATTTCCTGTGAATAAACATTTTACACCAACATTTGCGAATGTAGAAGTGCCGCGTTTGCTCACTGTTAACCAAAAGCAACGTCGAGTGGACGATTCCTCGGAGTGTTTGGCGCTTTTTAAGCGTGACACTAACGAGATTTTGCGGCGTTGTGAAAGCGACTGTTTTTTGGGATGCTCTAGGGATTGTTTTACTGGCTTATTTGCAAAGACAAAAAACAATAAATGGAGAGTATTGTGCAAGCTTACTGCAAAAATTTTGTGAAGAAGTCCGAAAGAAACGGCCTCATTCAGCCAATGGTTACAATTGCCTAACTCCATGAATTCCGGTTCGAACTGTTACCGCATCCCCCCTATTCCCCAGATCTGGCCCCGTGGGACTTCCAGTCATTCCCGAATCTCAAGAAATGGTTAGGTGGACGAAGATTTATATCAAATAATGAAGTCATTGTCGCCGTAGACGAGTATTTTGAGGGGTTAGAAAAATCATTTTATCAAACTGGTGTAAAATCATTGGAGAAGCGCCGGACTAAATGTATGAAGGTAGAAGGAAACTGCGTCGAAAAATAAAATTGTTTCAAATAGGTTATTAAATTTTTCGTTGTCGTTTCACATACTTATCGATTACCAATTGTATTTAAACAATGAGCGAGTAAAAATTTAAGAATGACAAAGACAGATGACTGCGTGTTGCTAGGTCAACAATATCAAAATTTATTTTGATATTGTTGACCTACGTGGTTTAGCCACTAGCTGGCGTTAGTCTTGGCTACAGAATAAATATGTGTTTGATCTGTGGTCTTAAATCTTGACGCACGGTCCCTGTTACAGTTTTAATTAACAAATGGGACAGCGCGACAAGGCCGCCACATAAAAAGCACCTAGAGAAAATCTGCTATAGGTTTTTTAATCATTTACATTCTATGTACAAGTTATGTTGGATAGGTACATATTACCATCAATATTAGTGCGAAATTTAAGTGAAGCGAGAAAAATGAACGAAGCGCAAAATGTGCATACTTTTTTACTAGTATAATTGGGTAAACGAGTATCCGTGATTTGAAGATACTCCTTTTACATTCGCACGGTTGTCATATAGACGTGCTGCACCATGCCATCGAAAGGAACGAATTCCTTCCTCCCCTGCAATGCGTCACTGGAAATTCTCAAACAGCACATAATTGTCACCCTACAATTGCATAGTGTGAGCAAGAGGCACTATGACATATGTCATATGCATATATATGCATGACACTATCTCTCAATTTGCGGTTCATTCTTTTATTGTGATCATTACCACAATGTACACTAAGTTGTATATATATTACAAGTTGTATATATATTACAAGTTGTACATATATTACAAGTTGTATATATATTACAAGTTGTATATATATATTAAAAGTTGTATATATATTACAAGTTGTATATATATTACAAGTTTTGTTAACCTCAGATAAGTATAATTATCAATTCTGCAACATAATATAAGCTTTGGATTTGCGTTGTATTAGTTTTGTCAGGTCTATTTACCGGAGTACAAATAGCAGAGAAAATTGCAATTGTTTATCAGAATTTATTTTAGTTACTTTACAGCTGAATGTAGTCCGTTATCCATTCCAGGTAGTCCATTGTGTGACTTCCGAGTGTTCTGCATGATTAATAACATTACGAGATACGAACTCACGGGTAAAAAATATTACTTATATTAAAACTTTTTACCGTCAATTTAATCTTGTTGCCAGTAACCAAGCGGTCACTGGCGAAATTAATTGAAAAGAAAAAAAAAACATTTCTGCAATGAAATAGAATATTTTCATTCAACCAGTGCCATAAGTTATGACACGTGTAATGCGTATCTCATATGAGTGTCCCAATGTAGTAGATTAAAACATTTGTCGTAGATGGCTGAAAACGAAAATCTGCGTACAAACCGACAGTTGTAAGTATTTCTGTGGGCAATTATTACGTTTATTACTTTCTACTTTACAAAAAAACTGTGATGATATAATAATAAAAAAAACCAAGAGGATTTTAATTAAATGTGTAATGTCTAAGCTTTCATATTTACAATCACTAAAGTCTAACAAATCATTCAGTCATCACTTTTATAGAACAATATTGTGAACACTATTATCACTACCATTATCATCGATCAGAACAGCAAAAGAAACAAAAACTGAGTATCGATATCGAGATTTGCTCTCACAAAAAATATTCATTCATTTACGACAATTCGGTTTACATAAACGAAACATCTACGCATACTAAAAGAAATAGGTCGCGGGGCGCGTCCCGCAGTCGAACAGAAGCTCGAGGGCCGCAGAGGGAGACCGTCGGCAAGCCGAAGCGACTCCTCAATAAATATCTTTGGCATGAACCGAGAAGCTCGCCGACAATACACACGCGATTGCACTTACAACCGATAGTTATTGCTTAATGCCAAATGGAGTCCGTCGTTTCATATGTGGTGGGTGCGATGTGGGGGGTGGTGTCACTCCCAAGCGTCGTCCTCGTCGGACACGGTGACGAGGCGCAGGTCCGTGACGGGGGGCGAGACGCGCGCGGGGGGCGGTGGGGCGGCTCGGCGCGCGCGTCGTGCTCGCAGCACCTCCTCGTCGGCGGCCGAGCGCGGCTTGCGGAACTCGTACACCAGAGGAAAGATCCGCTCCACCGCTGACTGCACGTCGTTCACGCTACGTGCTGAAAACACAAATAAAGCGTTCACCAAAAATACATACTATTATGCAGTCATCAGACCATTTGGAGATAATTATTGATAGATAGACACACCCAGCACTCTATTAGAGGATATGCAAGTACAGGGGTAAATAATAGATACAAGGAAGCACCCCCATGTCCTAGGATAGGCGACGGTATATCCTTTGTCATAGATATTTTCCTCATTTTATCGGATCATCGACATCAAGTATTGGACGTTGTCTGCGATAACTAATAAAAAAATAATGAACACTGAACAGGCACTAGCACGTGGACTCCCTGACAACCTAAGTTCTTTTAATTAAAACTTCTTGACTAGAGGAATAAGAAGGTGAATGAGTGACGAAAGCGTTACGAAAACGAGGCCAACGGAGAGCTAAGAGAGAAATATAAGTTGTGTAGATAGGAACTGAGCCAAGTTTCGTATATTAGCCAAGAGGAAGGAGAGATGAGATGTAAGCACACAATCTATCTTTCTCTCATAAGTGTTACGTTTCATAGAACTAAAGAAGTTATACTTCGGTCGTATGATCTAAAGAATCTTCGTATTTGTTTTATTTTTAAAAAAAACTAAATAACTATTATAGGGAAATTGCAAACTTTCCATTAAAACTTACGGCTACTAGGGCAAATTTGTTCGAGGGAAAACAAATAGATACGACCAAGAAAAATATATTTTTTTTTAGCAATAAAGCGCTAATTAGATATATTTAGAAGTGAATACTCGATAATATGTATTATGCACCAATCCGAAACTATACCTCAAACTAGACCACTCAGACACAAACTATAACGAAAAAGTACGATAACACTAAGATTTATCTTTTTAACAAACCTTAAATTGAACATATAAAATGCAAATATCCGACATTTAAAACATTAATCCGTAGAAGCTTTCTATGCAGTACTTCACTTGGCAGGACAACACGCAAACAAATATGTATCGTGGCGCAAAGCTTAAAATATTGTTATTGTTTACTTATTTGTAAAACTGTTGGCCTAATTTCCAGTGGGACGTCTTCGTTGATTCATTTTTGTTACGTCACCGTAGATGTTAATGACCAAACTTGAACGCAGACGAAATGGCGAAATTTTATCTTAATTGAGATTAAAATTATTTAATTCTAGCAACTTCCTAAGCAGTAGTGTTTTAATTTATTTGCATTTTCGAAATAATTAAATTAAGTTAAGCTATTAAATATTTGCTTACCAGTAATGGTAACACCTCCAGTAGAAAATATTTTGAGTGTTGCTTTTGGATTGTAAAGCTTATACGTAACGCCAGGGTGAAGTTCTGGTTCGTAGCTGAAATAAAAAAAAAACACACGGTTAAATAATAATTTATTGTTTTATCTATGTTAAGCGTAACATATTGGTGATCCTGCCGAATCTGTTCCTAAGGCCGCTTCCAACATTCTAGCTGTCAATGTACTGGCTACTGGACATAGAATGTAACCATAAGTTTCATAAGAAACTTGTACAAAATATATTTCCCGTTACAGCCAAATCCATGTGTAGGAGATTATTGAAAACGGTCGTCTATAACCAACATGCCTCGATTGCCTTGGTTCCAACGGAAGGCTAGTGGGTCCTTCTCGCTCACATGACGCCGGAGTAATGTCACAGCTGTGCTGTAGCTTTTCATGCGGTTTGTGTGACCCATTGGAGGGGAGAAGGAAAGGAGAGCAACACATCTACATGTAATTTTAAATCCTCCGATTGCTGGTTTGCCTACCTGGTTTATATATCTATATATATCAAGGTTACGTTTTATTTGTGCTGTTTAATGCGTTTATTCCGGTTTAGTGATTGGCAACTGATGTAACATTAGCAGACGGATTCATGAAACTCATCACCAATATTCACTGAACAGACCGGTTGTTTGTATGCATTGTTACGAAGTGACACAAGTCATAACAATCAAATATGCGCCTCACATACGCAAGAAATTTTTGACACGATATGGTCGGGACGGATCGAGATAAATTTTGGCCCATTATCTGAGTGGTGAAGTATCGATTGACTACAGTGTACTTCTGCTTACAGAGCAACTTTTCTTCAATCTTAGAAAACTTTATGTTCTTCACTCTTAGGAAATGCAAATGCACAGCGTACACCGAGTGAACACTATTTTACATAATTATAAGAGAAACTATGACTAAATTTGATTCTTATGCAATTGTTCAAATATCAAGACTACTCTCACTTACTTTGTAACCGAGCTTATACAGCAGGTTTTCAAAATTCACCCTATTTGTCACCCTTCTTCATAATTATTTTTGTGATGTTTTCATTAAAAGGAGGTGCCTGATGTGTGTAAATGGTCAAAACGTCATCATAGGTTCAGAGCTAATCAGTAAGTCTAGCGTATGTTTACAGTTACAGAGGATTGCGCAAGTCAAATGCCCACTTTGCAATTGAGATGTAGCCGCATCGTATATTCATTAGCCCATTGACTTCTGTGAGGCTTTGAGAGCAGGAAAGTGTTTGTTAGCAGCTTGTTTTGCATAGTCCAAACATCGTAGTTGTTTTGCAACAGTGATTATATAACTTACCCAAGTGTTCAATTTACGAGACTCGATAGAAACCGAGCACTACAGGAAAAATGTATACCAAGTCCACCAGCACTTTAACGATAACGCGAAGCCTATTACAGGAAGAGGTAGTGCCATGTTGCATAGGAGGAGGCAGTGCACATGCATGGTGCATGACACTACATCCTCCTGTGCAAAGGAATTGGGCCGGCACGACCGGGGGAGTACCCCTCGTTCGCTTGATACCCGCGTAAAGTGACAGCGTGCGACAGGTGGCCCATGGGGAGGGTACTATAGGAGGGCAACGCATCTGCGTAACAATCATGCGAATATCCATGGGCACCGGTAGTCATCATAAGGCTCAACACAGATGCGGCCATCTTAATTTTTTGTTATAAAATGGCTTTGACTCGCGTCTTCACCCCGCGTAAAATCTATCCCAAGGGAACCAAGTCTTAAAAGTAGTTTTAATGTTATTACAGATTGTATTATATATGCGTGCCAAATTGTCAGTAGTTTAGGTACTTCCTCGGTTACCGGCCCAATTCGACTGCAATGCCACATGGCACTACCTCTCACTAAGCCGCTTTTGCTTTCTTTAGTAACCTAATATCGGGCAATAATCGATAACTACCTACAGCCTACCTAAATGTCAAGAACAGGTTTAAAGCGATAATAGTCTTTTAAAGGTAAATGTAAATTGTAAAGGTAATCGAAATGGAAAAGCATATGTATATAATATAGTGATAAAAGTACATTTGTCATATATAAACATAAGTTATTCGTCATGTATATTAAAATTAATACGAAGCGTAGACAATAATGAGTATTATTTCTCTTCCTAGTCTGAAGATGGTCCTAGAGATCTGGAGTAAATAAGTAAACACCGACATTGTATCGAAGATAGAATCATATCCCTGTGGTACGATAAACCACGGTTTAACCCAAAAAACAGACTAATCTTGGGAGTGGCTAAGTCTTATGTTTTAAGAAATCCCGGCCATTCCTACTTGATGTTCAATTTAAAATTTTCGTATGTAATTTGTCCATCAGGCTGAAAATAGGACGAGCTTCTAACAAATGATGGAAGAAAAATATTACTAAACATAACAAATACTAAACCTGCCTAGGTTATGAAATTCCAAATTTGTATTATTTTTAGTATCCAATTTTTATTAGATTATTCTTCTCATCTAGTACGATATTTGTAGGTACGTAACACACTCCAATCAGTCTAAAACACTATTGTTTTAACCACACTTTCCCACCGGTGCTACTCCTGTCTTCAGGATAGACAGCGACCACCACTAATAAGCCCAAGGGTATACTAAAAATTGCATAGGGGTACCAATTTAATCAGCAGAAATTATGAGGTGTGTTTAAAGTTTAAACCTCCAATCAAAGCAGATCCGATCCAATCAAAGTCAGTGCAGGATTGCAATGACTTAAACAGTCAAAAAAAACGGCAGCCAGATGAAGCCCAGCTGCTATGCGCCATGAAGTTGTTTATAAAAGTCTAACACATTAACTGCAAGTTATAATATATATCTATCACTGCGTATCCGTTTCAACAGCGCCATAGTAGGCAGATTAGGAATCATTCTTCATTGTTTTTGTTACATAATTTCCGTACAAGTTGGTCTTCATTTCTTTTATTTTTATCGATTACAGAATCAACAGAACATAACAATGTCACGTAAGTAACATATTATACATGGCAGGGCTTTTCGTGACATTACATGCAATCTATATATAGTAATTTTGAGTAACATTATATAATTTTATCAAGGGGTTAATATTAATACAGACATAACATTACGTATAATATTGTAGAGGTGTTAATATATTTTTTGTTTATATCCACAAGTTTTAACTGTATGACGAAAGTACAACAAGTGCAAGCGACAGGTACGTCTAACACGACGTAAATGATTAATTTAGACAGCTATTTGATAGTTACATTACAAGTCATATATATCTCGACCACATTTACATAGCGAGAATTGCAACGAGATTGATCTCAAATACAGGGCCATGCCATGCCCTGGTAGAATAATGTTTTAACTTTGAATAATATATGCAACGACTCATAGAGGCTACGTCTAGCGACATCGCAAGTTTATAAACAAAAATTTTTTTTGCCCTTTTTAGGTTAAGTTTTTTGTAATATCTATATTTTTCTTTCTATATTAAATCGTAGATCTTATCTAGACATTTTAACATTTTTCAATACAGCACCATCAAGAACAAAAGAATAGAAAATTCTATATTATCTATCGACTATTTCAGAAAAGCGGGCTCCGCTTGCTTCTACAGGCCAAACTGGCCAAAACGACAAACTTAAAAAAAAGATAGGCAAACAAGATTTATTATTATATTCCAGCATCTTTTCGAAAATAGAACGCCAAATTTGAATTTATTCGAACTGATACAATTTGTGTGAGGGGACCTAAACTTTCTCTGTCGTAAATTTTCTCAAACAATGGAAAGAAACGAAATTCGTGCGGTGGTTAAAGTTTTACGTTTTAAAAGGGAAAACAGCAACCCAGATTAAATTCAAGCTAGACTGTGTTTTAGGCAATACTGCTCCTGCATTGAGTACAATTCACACCTGTGTAACTCATTTTAAACGTTGGATACAGAGTTTCCAGTAGGTCTGGCCGTCCAAATCAAGTCACGAATCCGGACATGATCAAAAAGATTCAAAAAATCGTTTTGAATGATCGGCGTCTATAGTAGCGGTAGATAGCAGAGATGGTAATATGAACGTGTTTTTAACATTTTACACTATTTTTTATTTTACAATATTTAGAATGAGAAATCCTTGCTCGCGATGGGTGCCGCGTTTGCTCACTGTTAACCAAAAGCAACGTCGACTGGAAGATTCGTCGGGAGTGTTTGGCGTTGTTTAGGCGTGATACTAACGAGTGTTTGCGGCGTTATGTGTCAGTAGATAAAACATGGATACATCATTTTACTCCTGAAACAAAAGAACCATCTAAGCAAGAAAGCAAAAACGATTTTGTCGGCCGGCAAAGTGATGGCGACTGTTTTTTGGGATGATCGAGGGATTATTTTAGAGAATTATTTGCTAAGAGGAAATACAATATATGGGGAGTATTATGCAAGCTTGCTGCAACAATTTAGTAAAGAAATCCGAAAGGAACGACCTCATTTGGCCAAAAAGAGTTGCAGTTGCCAGACTCCAACAATTGCGGTTAAAATTATTACCGCAACCTCCCTATTCCCTAGTACCGGCCTCGTGCGACTTCCACTTATTCCCGAACCTCAAGAAATGGTTAGGTGGCCGAAGATTTTTATCAAATTATGAAGTCATTGTCGCCATAGATGACTATAACAAGGGATTAGAGAAAACATTTTATCAAACTGGTGAACGGCACTGGAGAATCGCTGGATTAAATGAATCGAGGTAGAAGGAAACTACGTTGAAAAATAAAATTGTTTTAAATAGATTATGAAAGTTTCGTATAGATATCAATCACCCACCCCCCGTATATGGGGCAAGGCTGTTCAACCTTTTTAACAGGTGGGCCAAACTATGGATTCAGATATTTACGGCGGGCAACTGAGAATTCCTATTTACAACCGCAAAATCGGCGGTCTGTAGAATTCCGATGTACGGAGAGAAAATGTGTTATAAGTTTGGCGTTAATAATACACCAACAAACACACACGTGTTTTTTGTGTGTATGTCTGTCCATTACATAGTAGCTCTCAAACGCGTGGATTCGATTACGGAGCGGTTGTTTTCATCCCATAACCAATTTCCTTGTGGTGGTCGTTCCAAACGTTTGGTGAGAATCGGTTCAGATGCGGAAAAAAAAATTCTTTTCCGAAATTATAAAGCACTTTTAATATATTTAATAGATATAGTATTATACAAATGAATAAGTAAATTAGAATTGAAATTTCCTCGACACCAACAAAGTACAATGGAAAATAAATAGTTGACAATAATAAAGTCCCCGGACACAACAACTACAGAGAAATTTAATTTTTTGCATTCTTGCGTAATAGGCGACTATTCTAGGGACAGGATCAGTTACAACCCTTTATTTAAAAATAGAATTGAACGACTGTTTATTAGGTGCCTAACATTATTATATAAAACAGAGAGCATTTTAGCAATAAAATTGAACTCTAACATACACTTCGCTCATTGTGGGACTATTGATCTGCCCATAATGTACCATATTTGTTTTTACACAATTAAAGTCCGAAAAAACTTTTTGATACAGAACTACTTAAAACTGTAACAACAGATCAGGTTTGCTAGTATTCCTTTGATACCAATTTGCAAAAATCTGCAATATCGTCTAAGATTTTTGGTGTTTCTAAAAACTTTACCGATATTATTTTAAGATAAAAAAATTTGCATCAGCAGCAGCCAGGCCTAGTCATCTTTTCAAACGATGGCGTACAAAATAGACCACAGATATATAAGGCTCAAATATGTTCCATTTCACGCTTTTTTTAAACACGCGACAAAAAAAAAGCGTGTTATCGGGGTCCAAGTTGTGTCACAAGTGAACGGCGCAATGCCGTATGGAAACGTCCCCCAGTTTTGCGTAACAGTTAATTTGTTCCACGGCCGGAACTAGATAGAAATATAAACGCTATTTATATGAAATTCTAGATTCACCGTTGTGATCATCACATAAACTATTTATGCATTGTTTTGGTTTTTATACATGATACGCTGACCCACGCGTTGCTGTGGTTGTTATAATAGTTTTTAATTTTTATTAATGTAAATAAAATATAACCTATCTTTTAAGTCCCACAAAGTTGTTAAAAAAGTTGTAAATTTTAATTGAATTTCACAATTCGCTCACGGGGATCAACTATGATGTAATATATATATATATATTACATCATAGTTGATCCCCGTGAGCATATATATACATATTATTTATTATCTACGTCCGGTCGACCAACAACAGAATTAATCTCGATCTTCTCGCTACCCGCTGGCAGTGGCTGTAGCGCCTACGTGCGCATGTAGTGTTTATCGCTTACTAATTACTGTAAAAGCTTTTCGTATAAATACTCACTATATTTGTTATGCCCTGACATCTAATTGGATTAACAGCGCACAAATTAATTATCCTTAATTGATTTACTTTCAGTTTCACAGTATTTTGTAGCACGCAAGTGACAGGTGGACTAAGATAAAACTAATTGTTTCTTGTGGTCTAATAGGATCGCACAGTCGCGGAGGTACCTCTCGCTCACATGACACGAATCTTTCGTGTGGTGATGGGTACAACAGGATAATGGAGAACAACACCTCAACTTATATCATTGCAAGTGCTGATGTTTATATGCGCAATTAATCACTAAAAGATTGCTTGTAATAATTGGCAATGTCTATATGCGTGGGTAGTTGCTCGCTTAGCCCCCCCCCCTCCCCCTTGTAGGTACTATAAAGTTTTTTTTTTCGGAGGGACCTAATACTGGTTGGCGGCGCTAGTCCAGCCTCAACAGTTCGACTGACTACGAAGAGTTTTTGTCTTCAGGCTATAAAGTTATAGTTTAGCTTTAATTAAATGCAAAGACGCCCTTTATTGTTATACAAGAGCTGACACATGAGCTCCAAGCACACCGTCCCCTCACAACGCTTCGCCAGCCAACACGGCGGCGGAAATTTACTGACGTAAGCTCGCGTCCCCTTCGGAACTCGGGGCAATGGACGCCCATGCCTGCTATTGAAAGCAACGGTCAGATCCACTTGAATTTCAGCTAGCAATGGCGACACATGCACCACAAGATGATTTAAATACTACATGCAAAACGTCACTGAAACTAGCCGACAGAAGAGGTAAGCGCACCGATATTACAGCGGCCGAATGTACCGCCGTAAACCCATACTGTTTTAGGTTTGAAAGTTAGTTTCATCGATGTTAAATGTAATGTAAAAAATTTGTTAAAATGACACTACTGCATTAATGTTTTCTCATAGTTAAAATATTTATATTTTTTTTTTTTTTACTTCTGATCTGGCGATTTCTGAAAGTGGCCACAACTTTTGCATACATTGAGATAATGATTTGAAATTTGAAACATATATTCTCCTTAAGTAGCCGAACAACTCAAAAGTACAGCGCTGAAGCTTGAAATATTTTTTTCGATTTTTGAGGTTAGGTTAGTTCCCTAAAGAAATTTCTAGTACTACTGAGATTCTAACCTCTTTCTTTTGAACGCACGGAGATAAAGATTCGGTTAAATGACAAATATGTTCTCCTTATTTACCTTAAGTAGCCCAATAAGTCAAACGCACGGCGCAGAAACTCAAAATATACCTTTTCGATCTTAGATTTTATTAGTGAAAAGTCATCGAGCACTATTATGTTAGGCTTCGAAGATACTTTTACAGGTCTGGAACCTCAGTTTTCCTCATTTTTTTTGGAATCATTATCTCAATGTTGCAGATATTTTCGACGTCGAACATAATAGTTCTCGATGATGAGTCATTAATGAATTCAAAGACCAAAAAAAAAATTGTTTCTGCGCCGTACTTTTGAGTTATTGGGCTACTTAGGTATACAAGGTGAACACATTTATCATGAAGCCGAATCTTGATCTCAATGTGTTCAAAAGATACAGGTTTACAATCTCAGTAGTACTCAACAATTTCTGTTAGGAACTTCAAAAACCGAAAAAAAAATCTGCGCCGTATTTATGAGTTGTTCCGCTAATTAAGGTATACAAGGAGAATATTTATTTCAAATTTCAAACCATTGTCTCAATGCCTTCAAAGTTATGGCCATTTTAGAACTGAAATATAAAAAATAATCAATATTTTTACTATGAGAAAAGTGTATTGTACTATTGTTATTATATTAAAGCTTTTGCATGATATATAACATCTATAGAATTAACTTTCAAACCTAGAACAGTATGGATTTACACCGGTACCGTCGGCCGCGATAATATCGCAGCGCTTACCTCTTCTGTCGGCTAGTTTCAGCGACGTAGATGGAAATACATTCATATTTCAAGTGCAAATGCGTCTCTTTTTTCTCAATTAATTTAGGGACTTTTGTCTACAATGGTAAATGTCAGTTACCATCATGCTTTTATATATAATGCGTCTTAAGCTACTTGAATTTGATCTCGACTACTTCAGGCATGATAACCGTGTTGCCTTCCTTTTTTATAGTAGTGGGGCCATCGGATATACTACTATTAGTAGTGGGCCTTCGGATCGTGTCTTTGACTTAGTACATTGTACTATGTTTTTGAAGGCTACCGACGCCCAAACACATGCGGATTATTGTTGTCATGCTGATGCGATGCCCGCCTTTTCTCCTCACCTCCTAAGAGCCACCGGCTACTCATAAACCACACATAAGGAAACAGCATAACTGTCACGTTACGGCGGTGTCCTGTGTGCATAAGAAAGCTAGCTACCGAGTCGTGCCGGACCAATTCAGCTGCAAGGCAGCATGGCATTACCTCTTACAATACTTCGGCACTTCCTCTTACGTCTCTAAGGAGGCACCTATACGGTCTCTAAACGTATTTGCTCAACAGAACAAGCGACGCCGAAATATTATTAGTATATTAGGCAAGTAGAGCGAGAATTGAAGGTCCCATTACCTTGTGTCTTGCAAAGTATATTAATAATAATTTGTAATCGGACATTTTGCTGCAAGTCATATCGTATTTTAATTTTCTTTTTATAGCATCACCCGTAAACGAGCAATCGGATCCTTTTTACGACTACCAACGCCCATTAACATCGACACAATTACCATGCCGATACGCCGCACTCCTTGAGCTTAGAACACACACACACACACACACACACACACACTTGAACATGCAACATAGTCTACCCATGCTTTCTTCTTCCTGTCAATCGCAACTTTCACTTCGTCATCCCACCATGCATCTCCACTCATTGACTTGCACAGTTTTGCACTTCCAGACCTCTTTCGATACATCCACCATAATTTCTTTCAAAACTTGCCAACATACATCTACAGGACAGGACCACAGGAGGAGGCACCTTTGCGCACGGGGCAAGGGGTGAGGATGGGAACCTCACCCCTTTGCACTGTCCCGAAGTCGGAGGGGTTGTACCGTAGTGCAGGTCAATCCCATTTGTAGAGGTGGTGGAATTGGTCTCTTAGGGGGCCGACTAGCCGTCGAGGTGCCCTGATGATTTGTTGTTCCGGGGCACCTCACCATGGGCGGCACTGATGGCACTCGCGGTGGTTTTTGTGGTTATTCGGCACTACCATGTGTCGCGAATCCCACAGACCACTGGACCCTGACCCGCAGGGCCAGTGGAGGCGCGTAAATGCGTATCCCAGAGTCAACAAAAAAGAAAAAAAAGGGTAGCTTTTACCAACCTCTTGCGAACCTGATTCTCCTAGACTCAGATCTTGCGACTTTTCGCTCTTTATGCATTCAAGCTCTGCGAATGGAACGCGCTGTCTCAAGTTTCTATTTTTTTTTTTTAATTTAAAATTTAATTACGATCTAAAAATATTAACAGCGCTCGTCTCTTAATACGCTTTTGTTATTGTAACTACAGACTTGGTAGGTTACACTTAAATCTGGAGCACGGAAACGCTAAGATAAGCAAAGTGAATGCAGGAAAACCTTTTATTGAAAAAGCGCTAAGCACCGTACGCTGACTTGAACGCAGCGCTACAAGTGTGTGCTAATAAATGCAGTCATTATTAATTTACAGTTTTAATTTATTTATTTCTTAGTTAAAATTTAATTAAAATTCCAAAATATTAACAGTGCCCGCCTCTTTAATACGCTTGTGTCATTTTAACTACGAACTAAGTAGATAAAACTGAAGTCTGGAGCACGGCAACGCAGAGGCAAAGTGAATGCAGTAAATGCTTTTATTCAAAAAGTTTTTCTCGTTACCTTCACGATAATGATTAAATCCCAAATTTTCTGAATAAGACCCTGCCTCTACAAATCAAGAAATCATTGTTATTAATGAAACATACTGTACATTAGAGAACATTAACATATGTGCGTGTAAAAAACTATACATAGATACGTCAAAAAAATAAGGAAACAAGTCCTTAAGGGTTAAACCGTAGACGATATTTCATGATAAAATTTCCGGAAATCGGACAGTCCACACTTCAAAAACTTGTTTTTTTAATGTATTGACGTAGACGTGGAGTAAGTATTACGTCCTTTATAGCTAACAGAATCGGGTTTTTTAAATATATTGTTACCAACTGCCAGTAAACTCATTGTCATTATCGATCCACATTTGCTGGAAGCCCCTTAAAAATGTGAAACTTTGTGTAAGTATTAAATATATTTTCGTTTTTTAGTACCTGTAGCACAAGTCCTTACGGTACTTACCAAGGACTAGGTGTGATAAGTCCAGATATTATTATTACTCAAAGAATAGTAACCATTTGTTTAAATATTTTTTATTCCTTTTAATATACTTACAACGCGTTAAGTTATGTAGTATAAATCATAATAAAGCTTTGCTCGCAATTCACAACAGGATTTAAAAGCAGGGGTGTTATTGAGGTCAAGCGTAAAATTCGCGATGGAAGGTGACCAGAGTAAAGTTAGTATGAGAGACGTGACAGTGAATTTTATTCGGCAACATCATTGCGTCACTTATTAAACCATATAAAAACTTGAAAGAAGCTGCTCCGAGACCATATGCAAAATAGTATAACTGTACTATAAACGTATTCGAATATCTATATTATGTATAAAGTATTCATCTAAAACACTCCAACTGGCCTTTTAAAGTAACGCTAACCCAAAAAAAAGAAAATGTCAGAGATTACTTAAATAATTAAAAGTTTCAACCATGCAAAATACTGTGTCCTAGTAGAGACGCACGGTGACGCCGTCATGTAGTATACACTAAATCATTTTTTATTGTATTATGGAACAGACAAGAAGCCAGACAGCCTTTTGATTGTCACATGTACATCCCAGGTCGTACCTATAACTATCATCGAAACAGGAACAGACCGTGGTCCAATTTAACAACAGAAATATTTGTCTTATACAAAGAACCAAGAACTTAACAGACTCTGGACAGGATGTCTGATTTATTTAGTGAACTATCTATAACAGCTCTGAGGTTTGACGTATATTTTTTTTCCTATGTTATAATATTTAAGACAAGTCTAGTCATGTCATGTAGTGTAGTGTCATGAATATTGTAACAGTTTTTCTTTAATTTCAAATAACATTTATTACTTTTACATTGTGTTAGTTTATACAAAAACATTTAAACAAATATAAAAGCTTATTCGAAGTTGTCTCCATCGGCTGCAGTACAGTCCTTTATACTTTGAGGCCAGTTATCAATAGAAGCTCGCACTCTTTCCATGGGGAAATTCTTTACTGCTAATCGTATGAATTGGTTTAGGGACTGGAAACTATCATGGAGTCTAGAGCAGGCTGTATTCTCTAAGATGGACCATATCCAGCGAATTAAGGTCGGGACTAGATGAAGAGTAGTCTTCTGCTCTGAACAAGTGCGAGCGTATCTTTTTAACCAAGATTGGGTGGATCCAGCTTTACGATCTGGTCCCCAGTCTTGCTCTAAGGACCATACTTGATCATTGAACATGGTGTTATTGAGGGTTTTACCTACCTTCTCAAGAATGGTATCTTGATACACTTGTGTCTTTTGTTTTGATAACTTTTTCACAAAAATATGGCTGTCACTCTTTCATAGCTAACACGTTGCACTCTGTCAACTAATTGGGAAGCTCCCTTAGAGCTTTATATTTTTATTTAGCTATATAATTATGCTCAGAGCTCTAAGGGATTAATAATAATTTTTAATTATTTTTGTGACATATCCGCCCTATTCATCTTTAATTTATCACCCTATCTTCACCACCCTACTCATCTTTAATTTATTAGTTAATATATGACCAGTGCGTTGCTGATACGCTGCAAGTCGGAAGTCATCTCATAAAATACTTTACACGGTTCCAGATGATAACTTCATTTCTCAAGGTAAATCTTTTTTTGCTTTCGGACAAGACTTCTTCGATTTCTTTCCTTTACTGCTTTGACCACCTTTTTCGTACGAGCACTACGTGAATGGCCAGATCTTTCTCTGCCACAAACAGAGGAAGTCTCCTTGTGCCTACAAAAAGCCCGATATATAAACATTTAACTAATACCAAGAAAACGATTCTTACTGTCCAGGCGAGACTAACTTTTATAAAATGATTAAAGCACAAATAGTAAAATGGACACGACTGAAAATAAAGTGCAGTATCACAAGATTAAGTCTGTTTGGTTACAAACATTTATATATGATAAGCTGATATGTTGATTTGATCAAAATCAAAATGCAAAGTAATTGAAATAGCAACATTATTCATATCTTAAATGACATTTATGGTATCTCATTTCATGGACAAACGCCTATTTATTTACAATTTCATTATTTTTTATACATGTAATTGACCGATAAGAAATGTTCACTGTTTCTATATCTTTGTAAACTTGGTATTTACCCAACCACAAATCTTATGCGCGTTTGTTAGTTTAGTGTGTACCCATAAATACTTGGTCGATTTTTGTATGTGGTTCTGTTGGAGTGCTTACGATTAATATAACATTCATTCATAATCAGCCCATATCAGTCCACTGCTGGACATAGGCCTCTCTCAATGAACGCCAAGACGAGCGATTTCCTGCTACTCACATCCATCCCAGACCGACTGCTGCACGGAGATCGTCTTTCCCATCTGGTGAACAGTCGACCAACGCTTCGTTTTCCTGAACGCGGCCTCCACTCCAGAACCCGACTGGCCCATCTGCCATCTGTTCTTCTGAGTGTATAACCAACCCATTGCCACTTCAGCGAGCCTATTCGTCGCGTGATATCGGATACTTTAGTTTAGTTTTTACTTTTTAATATAACATTATCATAATTAATTTAAACCAAACAACATGGTGTACATCGATACGATGTTTCTGTATCAAATTGGACCAAAGTTAAAAGGGACAAAATTCTCAAATTGAAAAATATAATACACAAAATCACATATCACTGTCATAAATCATACGTCTATTTCACAAAATGTTAGACTCAATAATAAATTAATGTTTCTCTTGCGTCTCTCAGTAAACCGCTTCTCAATCATGTGACCATCAAGGATAGTTCACGTGAACACAAATCACAGCTTAAAATGTGTACCTAAAATTTTATTCCTATACTTATATAATATCCCTATACTTATATAATATCCCTATACTTATATTTTATTCCTATACTTATATATTATCCCTATACTTATATTTTATCCCTATACTTATATTTTATCCCTATACTTATATTTTATCTCTATACTTATATTTTATCCCTACACTTATATTTTTTTTAACATCATTTTCAAAAGATAGGCACCGCTTTCCTTACGAATATACGATGAATATTGTTTATTTTAAATCAAATCGAAAACAAAATCAATTTTATCAAAGAGCAAATGTCAATTGCGAAGAAATAGAGGAATTGCACGTCAATATTTATTTTTTCCACTTTTTTGCATTAACAAGGTTAAAACAGAATAGCGAACCGGCTACCGCATGGAAAATCGGATATCGTCTTCCCACCTGGCCGACACATGGACGGTCGAGAACAGCTGGTCTGGATATTATTTGCCACCTGCTCTCCTATATATAGCCTGTTCATCCCAACAAGCTGATCTGTTGTATTCTCCGTTAATTTCGTTCTCGGACATTACGGACTTACAAATCTTATTTGCTGAAGAAGCACCCGGACATGCTCGATAGCAAGTATGGGCTATTTACAACTTGCGAAACAACTACCTTCTGGCCCTATTTTTTTTTTGCCATATATTATTGTTATTATGTCCACTAAAGCCACCTGCCGCTCAGTGTTAGAATGTCCGAAAGAAAACTTTCGTCTAAATAATATAGGATACCTACTGACGACTAATTGAGAGACAAGTTCATCTAATTCCTAAGTAGTAGGAGAATGGTAGCGTCACTATGAATGACACTACGTTCTCCTATGCAGCATAGCACTACGTCCTCATATAT
>JAFELO010000155.1:224523-339642 GCA_017140195.1 Eumaeus atala
GTGTATTTCAGTGTTGATATATCTGGTTTCTACTATATATTAATAATTATAAACAGGATTCACCACTTTTTAAATAGATTAAAAAATATTAGTCTGTGATGCAGTCAATGATAGAGTACATGTTTAGAATTATATTTATTACCCTAAAACTACTAATGTATACTTTTTTTTTAGTTTAACACATGCTCAATTTGAAAAAGAAAAATACAAATTTAAAACTTGAAGTACAATGCAATTGTGGGGAACAAATGTTTGATTGCATATGAGTCATGCCGATACTAGTTCGTCATTTATCAGCAAAATCCAACAAAAACCCATAAACTTTATTGAAAAGTGTTGATTGCATAACAGTAGCCAAGATTAAACACACAGCTAAGGTTTTTACTCCGAGAACATTTATGCAACTTACAATATAAAATGCAGAAAATAGTTGTTTTACAGAGTAGGTACATTAAGTCAACCCTCCAACAGAAGTTCCAGTTACCACATTGATTATATGCGTTTTTTAATAAAATATGAAATATTTTCAAATATATTGCAAATATAAAAACTGTGGGAAATTAAATATGTACAGAATTTAATTTAGAATTTAATACAATATATAAAAAATAGATTTAGGGAAATATAACTCCACTTTGTATGTAATGTGAAAAATAATCCTTAATTCCTCAACTATGTGATATACTTCATGCAGAATATTCTCACTTAAGTATACATGAGCTTATAGTATAATTAAATATTTTACGATTTTGTAATTTATGTCACCAAATACCATGTGATATATGAATTACTTCAAATTAAGAACTTCACTTCAGTTTTTATGTATATGAAATAACATTTTACATATAAGTCAAATAGTACGCAATTTAGGGCACTTCCCACGGCGCGACACGACAACATGACACTCGCACAGCTGACTGCCGGACGGGGTCCTACGTCCCGCTCCCCCTCACACCCGCCCACGCCTCGTACATCTCAATTCTCGACTCGTTGATCTGTGGTCACATACCACCAGGTAACAAAGGTTCATATTGCACTTGCATCCATTATTGTCGTACACAATTATTAAGACATTTTTGTGACATTTTGAAGTCTCTGGCATGTTGATTCGCATGATCACAAGCATATTTGTTTTATAAATTAAGAACTACTTTCCTTGAAAAGAAATTTTATAGAATGACTGATATGCAATTAATATACTTTATAATACAGAATTGACTAAATTTTGCAAAAATATTCCAGATGTGATGCAAACATGAGTTATTGACCTCAAAAAAACGATATACACTACACGTGATTTAGGAGCACAAAGAAACACTGATGATTTTTAATATTCATTTCTGCTGTAGTAATCACTAATAATCATAAATTAATATTAAGAAAATAAAACTCGATTTCTAAAAGGTTCGTTAAATTACAGATATCTAAATAAAAAGAGAACAAGTCACTCCAATTCTTCAATGTTACCGATAACGAACCATTTAACAAATCTAAGTATCAGCCAATTTTAATTCATTAATAACTATGTTTAATATTAAAACATGAGATTACCTGAAATATTGGGCTATATTTATCACGAATTATTTTTACACCATCAATGAAGTAATGGTTTTCATTGCAACTGTGTTCATAAATTTGTTAAAATTAAGCCAAAAATTAAGAAATCACTTTATATATAAAATAATGAAAAATAGTTACTAAAAGCTCTTTGATTGTGCAAGAAGTATGATTTTTATTCTATAAGGCAAAACTAACAGCTCCTACACATCCTGTCTAGCACCGCCATGTTCTCTTTCAGAGCGCTGAGCGAATTACAATTTTCGACATTCGTTCAATTTTCACAGAGTGACAATACAGATAATAAAACAATGAATGAGACATATTTGATGTTGCCATATAAAGAAAACATTTATAACAAAGTACTGTGAGATAATACGAAGTATTTCTTTAATTCTTTGCTGACTGCTCCACAGTGCATTTCTTTTTTTAAACGACTAACGTTCATAAAATTTGTTGTCTATTATAAAAACCTACTCCACTTTTCCGTAAACAAATATAGTTTACAGCTTTATTTCAATAGATAGGATTATACAAGGAAATTACAATATCTTTATTGGAAATAATTAGAATGGATTAGGTCAATATTAGAACTTAAAAAAATCGCTGTAGATCTGTTTCTTATGCAGACGAGAGTATACGGACAATACAAATTTTATAGTCATGCCCCGCAGCTAATCTTTTTTTTTAATAGTCCAGTCCTAAATTACGAGGCCATGTTTCGGCCCCGTGGGTCATCACGGGGAGAACTGTTGGTTGAAGACTTTCGTCTTCAGGCTCTGCGGTATAGGCGATGTGAGAATGAATTACCTTAAGTAGACGACAACAGAAACTTTCTTATACCTGACCAAACACAGATTCGCGTTTGATTTTTGAGTCTTGAAAACAGGTTGCACACTGCTGCTGATAAGCGGCAATGTGCAACCTGTCCCCCTCTCTCGCCAAATTACACAACACATAATTAGTCAATCGATGTTACAGGTTTAATAAACAATATTTTCAAGCCTGCATTTTTGTTCGCAGCGAACATTTTCATTATAAGAAACCGCAAAATACTTCAGTAGTGCGCCATGTTGGATTTAGAGTGATGTGACATTATTTTTATTATTCTCAGCAAGTCCTTTCCATTGAGATCCATATTGCAGAGGTGCATAAGTAATAACCATTTCGCTATCATGGATGTTCCGCCCCATTGGATTTCGAATAACGTCACACTATTTTTCAAGTTGGTGTCAATTAGCACTTTAAATTAATACACATATTATAGAAGCAGATTAAAAATAACTCTTTCGAAATATTGCGTAGTCCGCCATAATGGACTTAAAATGACCTCACACACCTTCTCGTGCATGTTCATCCAAATTAAATGTTAATATAAAATATCAGCTTAATCGGTTGAAGATAATTATCTACTTCAAATTTGAGTACGAAAATTTCACCTCAACAAACATGCTTACATACATATATAAATTTCAAGTTAACTGAAGGATTTTATAAACCAGAAGTGACCATGAAGCTGTTACTACTGTGTAATTTACTGCATATTTTGTCTGTTTTAATGGTTTTTTTGTAAACCAGGAAGTTGAATACGATAACATGATTGAAAGCGTGTGACATAACTGGTACTGTGGAAAGTGGAAAAATGATGCGTTACTGTCGACATCTAAAATATACATGACATTGAAAATATTTTTGAAGTTATACTTCTTTTATCGCATTAGAGAAAAATGATGAGAGTAGTTTTTGTACTATGCGCATGCATATCGTCACGAAAAAGCGATACACTGAAGTTACCTGTAGACAAATTTCTTGTTACGCCAAAGAAATATAACTTCTACCACGTACACATTATTTGATCGTGTAATAATTGATTGTATTATTGGATTTTTTATTTAAATTAAGAAAGCAATTACTTTGCATATAGCTAATGACACCACTCATTAAGATATAGAAATCTTGATTGTTATAACTAGCAGCTGTTTTAGTTATAAGAACTACTATTGATATTTTTTAGATATATAACTGCAAAAAAGGGTAGTAATTTTTTTACACTATCCGTGGCGCTCTCTGGGGGAGCTTTTGACCAGCATTCGACGACTTTTTCTGCAAGCCTGATCTGATGATGATGATGATGATGATGATGATAAGTATGAAATTTTTCGAAATTAATTTACAAACTTAGATGATGTCTTTTGGCGACTTACCCATACAGGTAAGCAAAAGGCCTGTTTTTAGGTTGGCTTTTCTTCTCTATCTACATTATCTCTATGGGTTTACTACCATTTATGTTTTTTGTATTACCAATTTATTGCAGATAAAGTAAAATATAAAATAATATTTATCAATTTAGAATACTCCATCAATTTATAAATGGCAACACGCGTCGCTATGCACAGACTACATTTCAAATCGCCATTACAAAATTCCGGAATGTTTTGCTAACTTCAGATTATTGTTTGATCATCGCTCTTGTTCGATGCGGTGTACAATTTTGCAATTTTTTAAAATAAATTTTCGATGTTGTGCCGAAAACTAGCACAACTTTGTGATTTTACCTTGTTTAAAGTGAATGTAATTTATTAGAAAGCAATCAATTTGTTATGTTTGCAAACGTGCATATGCTTTGTTGTGAGAACCACCTTTATCTAATGTCAATTTGAGATTTAGTCAGTATTTTTTTATATTGGATTAAACCAGTAGTTAATCTTTGGTTTAAATATATAAATCGTAGAAGATAACCTTTTGTTATATAGTTGATCTGCAGTAATGAGAGCGGTGTTCCAATTTGGAGTATTGATCAGAAGAATGTGCGGTGGCATTTAGTGATAGGAGTTACAAACGGGGTTCAGTATGGATTCGGCGATGGATGAGGAACGCTTGAGGCGCTTGCGAGTGCTAGAAGATAGGCTGTGTGATCCTCGCTCTACAGGCAACGTGGACTGTCTGTTAGATACCGTCACCGCTCTCGTTTCTGATTGTGATCATCCCGCTATTCGGCGCATGAAAAATGTGGAGGCATTCACAAGTAGATGTAAGTGTACACTTTAATTTCAATGTAAATTTTACAATAACACGCGCTTAGAAGATCAAATTTAGAAATTTCGACGAAAATTTGTATGTGTTGATTATAGAATACCTACCTAAGGATATACCTTTCCTTTTTACCGTATTATATATTTAGATATTATCTAGCAAATTTTTATTTACTTAATTTCATACAAATTTCAATTGCATCAGAAGAAAAATAAAAATAGGTAATTTTACTCCTACACAATTTTCTAAGTCCCAAATTGTCAAAATTAAACAGGTATATTTAATGTTTAATAACATTTTACTTACAGATGAGGAATTTTCTTCAGAAATAATTAATATGCGCATGAAAGCTGCCGATTTTAACCTTATTAAAGTTATTGGTAGAGGAGCATTTGGTGAAGTACAACTAGTCCGTCATAGATCAACCCGTTTAGTTTATGCTATGAAACTTCTCAGTAAGGTAGAAATGATTAAAAGATCAGACTCCACATTTTTCTGGGAGGAAAGACATATTATGGCACATGCTAACTCAGAATGGATTTTAAAACTTCATTTTGCATTCCAAGACCATAAATATCTTTACATGGTAATGGACTATATGCCCGGTGGTGACCTTGTTAGCCTAATGTCAAATTATGATATTCCTGAGAAATGGGCAAAGTTTTATACAATGGAGATTGTTTTGGCATTAGATGTAATCCATGGTATGGGGTTTGTTCATAGAGATGTCAAACCTGACAATATGTTGATAGATAAATATGGCCATTTGAAATTAGCTGACTTTGGCACATGCATGAGAATGGGTCCTGATGGACTTGTAAGAGCCAGTAATGCTGTGGGCACTCCTGATTATATCTCACCAGAGGTTTTGCAGTCACAAAATGGCGAGGGAGTGTATGGTCGTGAGTGTGATTGGTGGGCAGTAGGAATATTTTTGTATGAAATGTTAATTGGTGATCCACCCTTCTATGCTGACAGTCTGGTTGGAACATATGGAAAAATAATGGATCACAGAAATTCATTGCAATTTCCAGATGATATTGAGATTTCTAAAGATGCTAAGTCTCTTATTCGAGGACTTCTAACAGACAGAGTAAAGAGATTGGGTAAAAATAGTGTTGATGAAATTATGCAGCATCCATTCTTTATAAATGATCAATGGAGCTTTAAAAATTTGAGGGATTCCATACCACCCGTGGTTCCAGATCTATCTAGTGATGATGATACCAGAAATTTTGATGAAATTGAAAAGTCTGATGCTTTGGATGAGTCATTCCCTGAGCCTAAAGCATTTGTTGGTAATCATCTACCATTTGTTGGTTTCACCTACAATGGTGATTACCAACTTTGTAAAGGTAGATTAAAGATAGCTGATGTGGTAGATACAATATCTAATAATCATATAAATAATGTGGGATCAGAAGCTATAATTCAATTGGAGAAGCTTTTGGAAAGAGAAAGAGATGGTAGAAGAAAAGTAGAAGATAGGCATAAAATTCTCTGTGCTCAGTTAGAAGATTTATCACAAAGAGAGTCTAGGAGTAATAAAATCATAGCTGATAGTGAGAAAGAACTAGCTTTGCTGAAACATGATCTGAAAGAAATTCAACGTAAAGCTGAAATAGAGGCAGACACTAGAAGAAAAGCTGAAATCAATTACATGGATATAAAACGCAGATTGGATGAGGAGCAAAGTAAACGAGTTAAGGAGATGAGCAGCTTACAAGTCAACAATGAAAAAATTAATGGACTGGAAAAGCAGTTAAATGAAATGCATGAAAAGCTGAAACTGGAGTCTGATGCGGCTGCAAAATCAAGACAATTAGCTGCAGAATTAAGTGCAGCTCAAGCCGCTGCAGCTGCACTTAGTGATGGGACAGTGTCCAACCTTCGTGCACAAAGAGACAACTTAGAGAGGGAATGTAGTTTGCTTTCTGAAAAACTCAGTGCATCACAAAGTGCCAAGCAGAGGTCAGAGGCATCAGTAGCAGAAGCTAATAGCAGATTAAATGCTGCACATGCTGAGATAGAAAGAACTTCAACAAGACTAAGTCAGATTGCAATGGACAATCGACAACTTTCAGAACGAGTGTCATGTTTAGAAAAGGAATGTACATCTCTAGCCCATGATCTTAAAACATCTCAACATATGTATGAACAAGAAGTCCGAGCACATCAAGAGACCCAACGATCCCAATTACTCTCCAAGCAGGAAGCGAATTTAGAACTAGTCAAAGGTAAGTTTTTAATATTAAAAGTCTACATGCCAACAGTTCCTTGCACAATGAGAATGCTATGACGTAGTAATATATAAATGAAATAAATTTTGTTATATTGGTATTTTGCATGCTTCAGGAACGTTGGAAAAGATTTTAACAGGTATAACATATTTTGATCATTGTTTGGATTTTCTAGTTTTTAATTATTTCCTATTTATCATTGAAATGGCTTGTACCAATAGTATTAAGAAAACACATGCAATGTGAAATGTAAATAGTTATAATAAATTTCATTCATGAAAAATTATTTAAAGTTAACTTGATAAATTGTGAATTTTTTAAACAGCTTTACAAGGAAAACTAAACGAAGAAAAAACTGCACGTCAAAGGGCAGAGTCAGCGTCCCAAGAAAAAGATCGTCAAATGTCGATGCTTAGTGTAGACTATCGTCAAATGCAACAGCGCTTGCAGAAATTGGAAGGAGAACACCGACAAGAAAGTGAAAAGGTATTTTAAGGCTTTTATACCAAATGTATATCATTGTTAACATTGCAATATATATATTGATAGCATAGGGTGGTGCCTTTTGATTATACTGAAACCATTGTTCGTCTATACCATTGTGCTATAAAAATTATTTAGAAAGCCTTCATATTAGAAGGACACGGCGAAGGACGAAAACGAATCTGTAGAGCTTGTTTTTATAGTCACTAAAGTGTTTTACTGCTCCTTTTTTCCACCTATGCTATAGAAATAGATATACAATGCAAACAGGGTAGTGTGTTGGTACCGGAGAAGTATACCAGTATTTTGGTATCCGTTTAATTGAGTGTTATGAGTCGTCTCAATCGGTGTATTTGAATGAAAAAAAGAAGAAGGAAGACCAATCTCTTAGGATCCTGGTATATGACATTTTAGCTCTACTCTACTATTGTTAATGCTGTAAAAACGACCGCAGTGTTATTTAACGCTCACATGACCTGGTTATGATGCTATGCTGTTGTGTTCCGTCTGGCTTGTGACTATCCGATAGTTTAGAAGGGAGGAAAGAAGAGGAATGTTGACACTACATTTTTTACTTCTCATAATCTTTATGCGATGTTTACAAAGGTCGGTAATACCCAAAGGCTTCTTTGATTTATCGTATATAGGTAGTGGGTCTGCAAGCGGCTTTGGAACAAGAGCGCGCGGCGCGGCTGTCGGCGAGCGCTGAGACAGCGAGCGCGGAGGCGGCTGCGCGAGCGGCGCAGGCGGACCGCGAGGCGCGCTTCCGCGACCTGCAGGCCTTACGTTCAGCCCTGCACGACACGTCGGAGAAACTCGCCACCGCCGTCGCCGAGCGGGACATGCATTACGCGAGGGTAAGTTTACCTTTTATTGCACGGAAACTTTTTTCGGCACAACCTAATACCTGGCCTTTGCTAAAGTAAGTGCCATGTCTTATCAGTGAAGAATGGGACAATTTTGGTGTTCACTTAAAGAGGTTTGTTATTATGATTGCAGCGACAGGCTGACGATGTCATACTAGTAATAAATAAATAAAATCAATTTATTTCGGATAACTATAAGATCCATATATGGTTACTAACATCAAGAGCTTAATACTAGTGTTGTTACAATTAGGAGTTATAAATTACACTTAAATGTAATGAAAAAAGTACAATTATTTTTACTTGGTGAAACCGCGATGCTAGTTTAATTAAATTTATTCTAGTATTATGAGATTACATATTCTTTAAAAGGAATGTTGAGTTCGATAAACAAACTGCCTAGTTATGGCAGAGAATTTATTGATAAAAATTTAGGTTTCATCGCCATTCGTGAGTATGAGAAAAGAAAACTGTTTCATAAAATACGTACTCATAGCTACCTGTCACATACGTGATCGATTTGCTCAGTATCTACAAAATTGTATTTAAAAGCTGTTTCACCAATGGAAGGACCGTTTCCCGAGGAAGGTTTTAGTGTATAATTTGTTAAGGGGCGGATCGCCAGTGTATGATACACTGGCGATCCGCCCCGCATCACAGTAGTGTTGTGAACATTGTACATGATACACCATACATCGCTTGGTGCGCACAATTATTACAGCAAGCGCCTCCAGGCGGGTAGTTCTAAATGTTTATTTCAATGTTTTAAACGCCGAGCTTACCTATTGCACAGATTTGTTCTTGTGATATTCCAGGATAATATTAACGATTAAATTACTATAACTATTGTTAACAGTAACCGGAAAACCTTGAGCATCGCATAAGGTTGTGTTATAAACTAAGTGAATACAACTGGTTCAGGTTTACAAAAGCTCGATGATATCAATATTATTTTGCTTACTTCTGTTAATACAATTGGTTTAAATTGCTCGTTTCACAACGCAAACACTGCATAATACTAATACTTATACATCACGTGTAGCAGTAACAGTAAAATAGAACTCTGTACAATGGGAATTATAATCCACATATCGGTTATAATGTCTATGCGGACCTTGATCTTTCTATTGTACTGATGCTAAAGCTAGAAAACTTTCTATTTGTGTAGATCTGGGTCCAGGCCTATATAATTATAGGCCTGGACCCAGATGCTGTCTGACTGTAATCAGTCAGCCTTTTAAGACACGGCAACAAACGGTCCTTTGGGCCATCAAAGATCTTCAAAAAGGGAGATTTGATTACATGCGTTGGTAATACTGGTTTACTGTAACAACCACGTTATACTTGAGCATCAGCGGCCCTCGGTTTTACCCGCGTACTTGGTCCACATGAGAGCATAAATGGGCTACTTAACGCTGACAGGATATTTTAAATCTAACTAGTAGTTCCTGAGATTAGTGCCACCAACCATAGAAACATGCTCCTCAGCTTTATAATCTTAGCATAGTTAGTGAATTCAATCAGTATTTCAATACACGTTCACTGATATGAACTACTTGTATCAGACAGTATATCTGCATGTCCGTTACAAATGAAAAGTATTAAAAAATATAACTATGACTCGACGTCATACTGAGAGACAACAAAATCTAACGGATCCATTACATAATTGTTGATTATGTAATGGGTCCGTTAGATTTTGATTATTTAGTGAAATAAAAAAAAATCTTGTTCACGTCTTTTCATCAACAATACAGACGAATAAAAATCAGTGCTCCAGAATTTAAATATATTTCACTATTTATACGTAATTACCAACATAAATCCAACAATTAAACTACGAACTTCAAGATTTTTAAGCACTAATTTATATCCACACAAGGAAATTTAAAAAAAAAATAGTTATAATTTAACGTGACTTTCTAGAACAAAATATATATTTGGTTTATACCGTACTATAAATACAGTAACATTATTCAGATTGTCTTCTGCAAACGTATGTTGCGCTTTTTCCGCTCTTATAAAATTAAATGCGGGGGATCGGCATCCGTTCTAGACAAACTCTAAACCTTTGCCAAAATTTGTAATTTATTATTTGACGCGAACGAATGTAAAATGTTACGTGTTTATTTTATGCGCTCCTTAAATACGTGTACAAACATTGAAAGAGAGAAGGGAGAGAAAGAGAATTTTTTTAAGGTTCCGTAATTAAAAGTTACTAACGGGACCCTATTAAGTCATTGCTGTCTGTCCGTTTTAAACCCAGAAACAGACGGATGGATTTTATAATATAAAAAAGATGGATAGATTAGACTTAGAAATTTTTGATAAGTGCAGTGTTAAAATAGCCACAATAACAACAAATACAAAAAATTGGTGATTAGTAAAAAGTGAAATATATCATTACTATACTATGTCCCGCGTGACGATCTACGCGTGACGATACGAATAAGTGAGTAAAAGTTATGAAGACAAATGTAATTTGGTCAACTTACGAATTATTAACAAGATAAATAAGTTACCAATTGTCGGTACGGAACCTTCGGTGTGCGTATATTTTCCAGACACCATTTTGTTTCTCAAATGTCTCATCATCATGGGAGAGACTATAAGTTATTGACCACACGCGTCTGAATGCACATAGAAACAATTTGTGCCATGCTGCATAGCATCCCAATTGGGACACGACCAGGGAGATAAGCCCTTGCTACTATAATACAGACGTAAAGTGACAGCTACATTGTTGGTTTATGAGTGAGTACCCGGTGGCATATTGCTAGTGGAGGTGCGAGCTAGGCTTGGAGACGTAGTTATGTATCAAAATTTACAAAGTCTGGACTACGACAAACCGCTTAGTTTTCGTTATGGGGCACGTAAGTCCAGGAGAACTGATCGCGCAGCAGTGCCTGCTATTGTAATATTATTTTAACTACCTTATCGATAATTGAATTTTACTGATTTTGTAGTTAATTCATTTCCTTTCCATCCACCGCTTAAATGTAATTAATTAAATATGTAAAAAAAATTAAAGATTTTGTTTATTCCTTGTATGTAATGCATTTCTTATTTACATATTTGAATTTTGCTCCTGTTTAGACCCCTAGAAGCAAAGTTTTTAAAGCAAAGCTTATTTTTGGCCAACTTGAATCTGATTGAGGTCGACCTTTTATTCATGGAATCCTATGAGCCGCCTTTTCTAAAGTATACTTTTTAAAATTTTAAGTAAAACAGTAATTATTTAATGTGTTCTTGTGGTTTTGACTAGCCGACCAGTTAGCTACCCCTGCTCTGTATGTAGTATTATAGCTAGCTATACCATGGTACTCCAATTAAAGACTGCAAATAATAATAACAGAGAGAACGATCCAATTTGAAATAACCACGTCGGTTGGGGGAAATAAAATGTGTGATGTTGTGATTTACGTTTGGGTTTCATATTCACAAAATGTGAAGTCAAGCCAAGCTTGTCGCTATTAAATGTTTGAATTTAGATTTAGGTCCATTCTTCTGTCCAAACGTACCATTACTTTAAGGGTTTCGTAACCAAAAGGTACTAACGGGATCCTATTACTAGGCCTCTGCTGTTCGCTTGTCAACCACAACGCCGTGTCTCATGAACTGTGATGTAGGGGCAACAGAATCTGCTATAAACAAATCTAAAAGTAGAATAAATTAATTATTTACGGGCAAAAACTCATTTGCTGTAGTTGGGAGCCCCATACAACAAACTCATTTGCTGTAGTTGGGAGCCCAATACAAATTTTTTTTTGTCGTTTTTATACATAACTACCGATCTGCCCCGTCGTCGCCCGTGAATAAATTTTCCACTAAAACCTTCTTACGGAATTGCTCTATCCAATGGTGAAAACCGCACGAAATCCGCTTGCAAAATTTTGAGAAAATCTATTACATACATACAAGTAGCTTTTGAGGACTTTGTTTTATAATATGCATAGATGGCACAACCTTTCGTATGAGAAATATGGATCCGAATAGCACTAGGCCGGTTTTCTTTATTTTGTTTTATTGGATATTGTTACGTGACTGCAGACACTGAGCCTTCCACAGACCTTTGCAAACATTATTATACCTACCTAGTGATCTCATGCGAGTCTTATGCAACGGCGCAAGATGATTCGCCGTAAAAATCTTTTACTCATTGTTTATGAGAGTTAACTTTATTATTCATTTTACTGTTGAATTTGATGATAGGTAAACTATTATAGGAGCCTGTCTCACGGTAATAAATTTTTCTACTTGAGAAACGCTTATTATTAACATCAAGCCCATGCAATAGAAAAACATACCCGACTGTTTATCAATGTTACTCAACTTAAGAGAAAACTAACAAAGCAAGTTATTAAGCCTTTTCTACAGTCGATACCCATTATTTATTATGAAGATTTTTGCTAAGATTTCATACGTGTCTTAATTGCCAAAGAACATACGCGACAAATACAAGTTTTTTTCAGCCGGTACCGCATCGAATTTTCTACATATTTTGGCTAATTTGATGACTTAAAGGAGCAAACATACGTATATACGTACATACACGGACAGCTACACAAACCTCTTGGCGTTGTGCACACTTAATTGTACTAAGGGACGAACTTATTATGATTTTATCGAGAAAATTGAACTTAAAATGTATCTTTGCGTATAATAATAAAGTGTATACGAATAACGATTATATCTATCTTGGGATACGTATTATCCAGGATAGAAAGGATGAACATTGGTTTCTCCTTTCTATATCTTATAATTACGTATGATTGATACATAAATATCTAAGACCCACAAAGCTGTTTTGATGGTCTATGTGTTTCGTTATGGCAATAAGCCTTAACGTGTTTTGTTTCTTTTTGAATTAATCATAGTTTCATCACACCAAAATATATTGTCCTTCGTGCTGCATGACGAGTTAGTGACTCACTGTCCGTGCTCTTCGGACATGTACGCAGTACGCACACACGCAGATATTGTGTGTAAACCTGTGCAATCATGCAAATAAATAATATTTCATTTTTCCGTGGTATTTATTACTTGATTCAAGTGTGTACGTTCATCAATATATTAATAAACATACGCCTCAGAATGAGAGGTTCTTAGAATACCACGCTGGAATAGTTTTGTTAAAATAATACATTAATGTAGGTCAGTAAAGTGTGTATGGAGACTTTTTTTGGACAATTTCCTGTAACAAAAAGACATCGACTATATGATTTAAATAATATCGCGTAATAACAAATACTTTGTTGGTCTATTACTTTGTTGCACTCATTTTATTGCTTAGATTAATTTCAGGAATATTAATAATAGTTAAATCTTTAAAAATTTGGTTACATTAATAATAATTAAATATCCAAAAAATTGATGTTATTAATAAAATATTGAAAGTTCTTCAAATTAGGTAATATTAATAAGTGTTAAATTTACAAAAAAATAGATGATACTAATAAAATAGTGTAATTAAAAAAAATAGGTACTATTAATAATGGTTCAATTTCTTATAAATTTACTTGTTTATTCCTTGTAGGTCAAAGAACATCCAATAAAAATAATACATGTGGAAATCAATAATGTTTGTAATTGAAAACAATATACTAATTGATGCTGACAAGATAAACGCACCGGACAATGTTCTAAGGACTGACCAAAATGACATGCATAATTGCATAGGTCACACGATACAGTGATTGGAAATGTAACCTAGATACTATTCAATTACACCTAGATATGGTCGGGATGTTCGCGTTTCCATTTTTATTGCTTTGAACTCTGGTTTTGCTTTGGCACTGCCGTATGTTCGTTACTTTTATTGAGTGTGGTAAACATTCATTAAAAGTAACGAACATACGGCATATAAATTCAAGATGCGCTACTCAATGTCTGTGTTGAAAAACAGGCCGGAGATTCTTAAAAGGAATCGATTAAGAGTGTTAGTTAGCATTAACTACACCAAATAGTAAATAAGGACGAAATTGTATATGCGTAGGCAGCGACTGTTCCTGATGGCGACAAGGTGGTAGCGGTGAGAGAGATTTGTTGTTGTTTGAATGTAAAGTGGGAGGGGGAGCTAATGAGTATTAGAAGCAAAGAACATACTTACATAAACATACAATAAAATAACTTTTAGTTAAGTATATTCTGAAATATTTTCAAATCCATACCTATATACACTCTTCCACTACCTAGTGACTGATTCACTGACTGACAGATAACGCACAGCCGAAACTACCGTACCACGAAAATGTGAAAGAAAGTATACCACACTCTATTCCAAGACCCCCTGTACGAAAACTTCATGATGTAATTGAGCATTAAGCAATAATTTAAAGAACTTCAGCACCTTTGGGGTGAAATAGAGGGGTGAAGTTTATAATATGGAAATTTACCATATTGCGCGGGGGAAATTTACCATGTTACATCGGGGCATTGCCAGTAAATTATAAAACTTATTAATTATGTTATTTCAGAACATGCTCGGGCGTCTCTAGATTTCGTTTTATAGAACTGCCAAGAAAAAAAATACTTCAATTCTGAGTAGACATCTTTTAATATAAATTTTCTGATGCAAAGCTTTATTAAATGGACGCTCTGCATAATACTGGTTACATAAGGACGTCTTTCATAGCAATTTGCTGGTCTTGATTAAAATAAATAGTGCGTTGAGTCGCTTACGGAGACAGGACTATAAAACACGAGCATTATTACGCGGTGTTGACACAGGAATGTCTTTGTGTGCTCGTACTTCGTGCCTACTTCCTGTTCATCTTCAGCTAGCGTTGCATCAAGACGAGTTTATTTCAAATGGGTTTCAATTAGTGTTTAATCGTATGTATAAATTAATGTGATCGTAATATGAAGGCGCAAACGATGGAGTTCTCAATATTGCTCGTTTTATATGATACAGTAAAGTGCTATTCTAATTAAACTATCTGGTGGGTTAAATTAATGTGTCGTAAATTCTAATTTAATTTATATATGCTTTTATGTTAATTGTTTTCAATGCTTAAACAAAATGTTTGTTTCACTTATTCTTAAGTTAGCTATGTCCTGCGGTTTTACCAGCGTAAAATGTATGCCAAGAGAACCATGGCAAGCTCAGTCTAATTAAAAAAAAAAAACCAAAAACAAAACGTGCTTTATGTAATGAAAGAATGGAAATATGTAAATAATTTTAATCGTTGAATTCCAATTTAATTTTAGCGATCAAATTATTTAATCTTACTACTATAATAACACTACCAATGTTTTTTAAATATAGTATAGAGGGCAAACTACGAGCGTTCTGTGTGTACATTTTCTATTGAGCGACTACCGACGTCCATAGACATCCCCAATATTGTCCTGCAGAGGCGTTGCCCTCCTTGTCTCCACATTAAAAACGCTGTGAACGAATATTATCCTTGGTCATACCAGAACAAATTGAAAAATACTCGTCAGTATATGTTAATTAGAAAATATAATGATTGTCTGTGGTGAGTGGGTGTCACACCACAGCAAATCTCTAAAAATAATACGATACATAGCGTCTATGTATCAGAAATTAGGTTTATTAGCAGTAAATTCGTGAATTCATTCAGATGGCGCCATATTGTGTGAAATTGTCAACATATTGTAATATTTGGAATAGGTCTGATTGTAACTTATTTTTATTGACATCAATTCATTTCTCTCTTCTTTGTTTAAAGATATATCGGAATCACCTGAATCCACGGTCTATTTCATGTGTGGTTTGGTCAACCAAATCACTTCAATAGTTTCTATGTAATACAATAGGAAATATACAATATATATATATATATATATATAAATATACACAAACTTGGATTAGTAATACTAATAGTATGTAAAAGGGAAGGGCGTACTGTAGTTGCGTTGATTGACTGCGTTGATCTGGCGCTTAACTAATAGGCCAGTCCATAATATCTATTGGCTGGGGGGGGGGCTGTCTTTATTGTTAGAATAATCCACGCCATGCTTTGTTGCCTGGTGTAAAAGTAATTCACGCATTTAGTCATGACATTCCGATTCCTAACAATTTCTTATTATATTCTAATTATGATCTTCAGACATGAATGTGTGTTTCATTAAGTTAATTGTACTTTCACGCCTATTATCCCCGAAAAGGAAGGGTGTGCTAGTACATCCACAACTCGTAGGTCCAGTAGATATACTAGCACACCCACGATTAGCCAATGTACTGAGGCCCATGATGTCACAGGTGGCAAGCCTATGGCCACTTCGGGCACATTCCAATTCCGGACTATGTGATGCATGCTCAGAATAATATGAAAAACATTTAATAATAGTTGCCCGACCTGGGGATTAAACCCAAGACCCCACGCGGCTAACGGTCTTACCAGGCGACACCTGCACCGTTACACCACAGAGGCGAAAATTAATTATTAAAATACACATTTATATTTAGCGAATTATAACACTTTGATTTGGAAATATTATACTGAGATTAAATATAACTGCGTATAACATATTATTATGTTAATTGTGAATCGCAAAGTACCGTTAAATGGAAACTATAAACCTCAGACGTACAAACTTTTGCCGAACATTTAAAGTTAACATTATATTCTCCTCCTACAGCGGTCACGCTCTATGAACTAATTATATTTTTATTTTACATTTTAATATAGGTCTGGAATTTTATCCTTTAAGTTGTAAAAAACGAATATGTTATGTTTCTAAATTCTTCCATTTCTTATAAAAATATAGTTATTGTATTATACGACTGCATTAAACTGTTAATAACGCAGTCCTGTTTACCTGCTTGAATTTCCTAACAGCTGTCGAGAGCCCTCGACTCATACTTCAGCCTAATATGTTCGCACCATGAGGACATGCGCGACAGTTCCTATTTTTCAGCGTCGAGCATTCTTATTAGTTTTATTAGTTGGTAACAGTAAAGAAAAGTAACTAAAAAAGTGCCATAAGATTAGAGTACTTAACAAATATAATTAATTTATGAACAGGAGCGGCTTTAACTATTGTGTAAAGTTGCATTCGGGCGCTGGAAATTGGGGTGCGGCGAGAGCTCGCTCGATCGAGAGAGAGATCGTTTTGGATACAAGAGGGCATACAGCACAAAGCACACTGGGTGTACAAGCCACCCGGCCGCCAAAGGAGCTAAAGCCGCTCCTGTGTATGTGAGCCAGAGCGAGGAGCTGACGTTATTTACCCTTTTATTTATTTAATGGCATACTGAAACTTTTTTTATATAATGCCACTCGTTTCTAGATCGAAGACCTCCGTTCCCAGCTGGACAATGAGCAGCACTACTGCGTGGTGTACCGCAACCAGGCGAGCGAGGCGCGCTCGCAGCTGGATGAGAAGTCGCAGGCCATCCGAGACCTGGAGCACGACCGCGCCAGCCTCATGCACCAGCTGCAGCTGGCCATAGCGAGAGGAGACGCTGAAGCTATCGCGAGGTAATGTATATAGTAAGCGAACGAGGCGCGCTCGCGGGAAGACGAAAAGCCGCAGACCTTCCGAGACCTGGAGCACAACTGCACCAACATCATGCAGTAGCTGCAGCTAGCCATAGCGAGAGCGGTCGCTGAAATTATCGCGAGGTAGTGACTATAGTAAGCGAACGAGGCGCGCTCGCGGCTGTACCAGAAGTAGTACACCATTGGATACTCCAATTTGGTTCAGTTGATTTTTTATTTTATTACTAGCAGCACTCCACGGTATTAGTCGCGAAACTCCCTTGGATATAGCATCTTAGTACATAGCCCTACCAGCTACTGAGATTTTGTTTATCTTACTGTTCTGTTCCCATTGTTGACATTGTAACAACACTGTAGGTACATATATAGCTAACAGTATGTTCGCCTGCGTCAGGTCAATAGCGGAGGAGACGGTCGGGGAGCTAGAGAAAGAGAAGACGATGAAGGAGCTGGAGATGCGCGACGCGCTGGCGCAGCACCGCGCCGAGCTGGCGGCGCGCGAACAACTGCTGCAGGGGCTGCGCGACCGCGACCACGAGAGCCGCGCCACCATCGACCTGCAGCGCAAGGTACCCGCCCGTTTACCAACCGCACCGGCCCCCACGACCGCCTGAGAAGGCCCATCAGATTCACGATAGGACCATGCGGAGACACCTTGTAAATTAAGATTTAACAGACCACTCTCAATTATTCAATAGATATGCTTAGTAAGATGAAGATTGTTACCGGCTATGTGGTGCTAATTCCACTTAACACCGCTAACTTACTTACTAAACACCATTGATTTTATATTGATTTCTTTTTACAAAACTCTGTTATCCTATTTACTACATAGTTTACTAGTAGTTACTACTATATGTCAAACTAAATGTATTTACATGAGATCCGCTTATTTAATTTTCATTGAATGGTATCTACAAGCAGTTTGCATGTACAATTCGCTCGTGTCAACATGAAATATTTGAGCCCATGGCGTCGATTACGTCATAACGGTATTTTAGTGCATTTACTTACTATGCTAACGTGGAGGGAAGGATGAAAATGAAGCTGAGCATATTCCAAAGAGGTGCACAAATATTATAATTAAGTTGTATGTATAATTGTCGTGACATACGTGCGACTACCAAGAAATATGTCTGTGCGTGTGACGTGCGACTACGCAGCCTGTGTTTGTGCTTTCAAAACAGGAGACACGTGTGTGTGACTCACGTAGATTATAAGAGTGCGTTTGTCGCAGGAGGCGGACGAGCTGCGGCGCAGCGGCACGGCGATGGCGGAGCGCGTGGCGACGCTGCAGCGGCTGCAGGACGAAGTGGAGCGCCTCAACAAGAAGCTCAACTCGGAGAACATGCTCAAGCAGCAAGCCGTCAACAAGCTGGCCGAGATCATGAACAGGTTGGCACTAACAGGCGCATTCATTTGTTGTTTTACACAGTGTATTAATGAACATTTTTCTCTAGATATTTTTGTGTATAGTGTGATTATTTAATAGCCGTGGTAAATGCTAAATTTGAGCTATTACATTTTTATAGACACACAAAGTTTTTACTTTGTTATTGAATTTAGAAAAATAACACTACTGGAAAATATCACAGATTGTTATGTAATACTAAACTCCTACGACGGTTTTATTTATAGGAAAGACATGACGTCTACGAAGAACAAGAGCAAGATGTCTGTGCGCAAGGAAAAAGACTACCGCAAGCTGCAGCAAGAGCTGACGCGCGAAAAGGAAAAGTTCGACCAGCTCAGCGCCAAGCTGCAGCGCGACTTGCAGGAGTCGCAGCAGCAGCTGCTGGACGAGCAGCAGACGCGACTGCGCCTTGCCATGGAGGTATTGCAGACATGTTATATACCTACATATACAGTCGCCGACCAGTTAATATCGGTCTCTCTCGCACCCGTGAATTTGTAATGCGTCTCTCACGCACAGATTTAAAGATCGCTGAATATTTTAAATTTTGCATTAATAATAATAATGTTAGTTTAGTTGGTTAGTTTTTTAAGGTACAAATATCACAAATCAAAGTACTCAGAGGATGAGATTTTCATCTGATCCTCTGAGTAAAAGATCTAAATGGGCTACTTGAACTCCTACAAACCAGACAAAGCGAGACAGCACAGTCACAGGTTAGATGATGGAGTGTCAATTTCACTTGTACTTACAGGTGGACAGCAAGGACGTGGAGATCGAGCAGCTGAAGGAAAAGCTGGCGGCGCTGACGAGCGAGACGGCGTCGCAGTCCTCGGCGGACGCGGAGGACGGCGAGACGGAGCAGACGCTGGAGGGGTGGCTGTCCGTACCCTTCAAGCAGAACATCCGCCGCCACGGATGGAAGAAGCAGTACGTCGTCGTGTCCTCCAAGAAGATAATCTTCTACAACACGGAGAACGACAAGCAGAACACAACCGACCCTGTCATGATACTCGACTTGAGGTATGTGCGTCGTGTAGCGATATGTTGTTGAAAATTCTAATGCCTCTATTAAATAAAAACGTCTACTTGTGTCAGGTCTTTTTGACGTGAACAAATACTATGATACCAGCTGGTGCCCGCGACTTCGCCTGCGCACATATTAACAAAATACCTTTGTAAATTGTAGCCTATGTGTTATTCTGGTATATAAGCGATACTATTGTAAAGTTGCACTAAGATCCATTGAGTAGTTTTTACGCGAAAGAGTAACAAACACACATCCATACTTACAAACTTTCGTGTTTACATTATTAGTGGGATGATTATAGTCTTTTTTTGTCTTAGCTCACATAGATTTATATTTTTTCTTTGTTTGATGATATGCATTACAGATCTTAACTGTATTGTTATGTAACTTAAGAAAATTTAATCCAATCAGCGGTGAAAGGAAATAAAATAAGAGTTGCCAATTTTAGATTTTCAGAGCTAGAAATAAAGCAATAATTTCCTATTCATATATTTGATTTTATATGAATAATAAAATATACTCAATAAAGCGATAATTTCCTATTCATATATTTGATTTTATATGAATAATATAATATACTCAATATATTAGTTAATCCCTATTGATAGATATTTCATTCCATGCATGTGACACTTAACCGATTCCGGGCGGATGGCACAGCGGAGAATCCTTGGAATTATTTTGTTTATGGTGTGTGTCATTTCAGGCGCCCCAATAGGAACTAAAATCTAAATTAATATATACTACTCAAAACAAAATAAGGACCACTAGTTTATTTACATTTAAGTGCAATTTAGTGAACTGAAAGTAACTGATAAGTAGCATAATATTCATATTACGAACGTTTTGGTGTTTGATCTCTTTTATGCCTTTTTTACTTTATGTGTTCGTGTTCCTAATTTGAAAGTATTGGCCATCATTTTAAGGAAAAAATAATTGGATGTTATTCTTATGTTTCTCTTTGATTGTCTTCTTAACTTGTTCCGGTTATTTTAGGAAAAAAGTATTACTTTTCAATTTTAATTGATTATCTCGCGTTAATCATTACGAAGGCAAATGGATACAATTACATAACTATGATTCAAGAAGGACGTTCTCAGCGTTACGTGGGTTTGCAGTTGGGGTTTTCTCGAAGAGCTGTTCAAAATGTATGGAATCGCTTCCAAGACACTGGCAGTGTTGCCAGGAGACTTGGGTCAGGTAGAGTTCGCATAACAACGACTCATGAGGTTCGGTACATCCAACTAAGTCCTCGTCGTGATCGTACAGTAACGGCCCGTTAGTTACAACAGCACCTACGGCTGACAGCGGGTACCCGTGTCAGTGATCAAGCTATACGTAATCGATTGAACGAAGACCAGTAAATGTCAACACGACGAGTTGTTTGAATTCCCCTAAGCAGGGTTCAACGTGCAAACCGATCAAGTTTTTCCCGTCAGTATTTGAACTGGGGAATTAATCTGTGGGGCGAGGTGCTTTTTACAGACGAGTGCAAAGTAAAATTTCTTAATGATGATCGGCGTATTAGAGCGTGGAGACGACGCGGCGAGCGGTTTTCGGAGTCCTGCATTCACGAAGTTGACCGTTTCGGTGGTACCAACGTAATGGTTTGGGGTGGGATTAGTTTACACGTTAAAACCGAGCTCACCATTTTAAACCTGGGTACCGTAACTGCAAAACGTTACATCGAGGACGTCATCAGGCCTCAAGTGATCCCATTTGCACAGCGAGTGGGGCCTGGATTCATCCTGATGCAAGATAATGCCCGTGTACATACAGCTCGATCAACCCAAACTGTCCTAGAAGGGTCTCATATTGAGGTGCCAGCTAACAGTCCGGATTAAAATCCGATCGAGCAATTGTGAGACCAATTGAAACGAGGAGTTAGTGAGAATGAGCAAGGGGTCTACAACCAACAGCAGCTGATTGACGTCTTAAAATATGCTTGGGAGGAGTCCAGAGTATGCATACGAGGCTTCTGGAGTGTATTGCTAAGAGAGGATGTCATACTCGTTATTAAAACTTTTTCCGGTGATTCCTTTTGTTCATGTTTTTCAATCAAAATGACCAATTTTATTATGAACATAAAAAAACAATTCATGGTCATTATTTTAAGCAATTGTTAGCCTATATTATAATCAATAACATTATTTTGAAGTTACAAAAGTTTTTTTTCACCTTGTGTTGATGTAGATATTTTTTGCATTAACTATTGACCCTAGAAACTAAAAAAAATAAAATTTAACAAAACAGCAGCAACTTAACTCCCACGGCATTGTACGAGGGTGGATCTAAAAGGTCGTGGCCTAACCTACATGGAGCTATGACATCTTTTTAAATGTACCGTCATTTGTTAGTATGTGTCATATTGATTTATTGTGCGCAGTTTCATTCCGATACTGCACAATATAAATTTTCTGTGATTATTTGTTTGAAGCAATCTGACGCAATTTTCAATAATGGAGAAAATTGAACACCGTGCAGTCATTAAGTACCTCAATAAAAAAGGCCTATCACCAAAAGACATCCATCAAAATATGGCGAGCAATTTGTGGGAGTCTGCTCCATCGTATTCCAGTGTCCAGAAGTGGGTAGCTGAGTTTAAGAGCGGTCGTGAGTGCATTAAAGATGATCCTAGGAGTGGAAGGCCTACATCCTCTACCGCGAAAGAAAACATCGATAAAAATTGTGGGTGACCGACGTTTGACCATTGGTAAGATAGCTGAGATAACAAACATTAGTTATGGTCGGGTGCAACACATAATAACGGAAGAGTTGGGGTTCCATAAGGTTTCTGCTCGCTGGGTCCCGAGGTTGTTTTCAGCTGAACAAAAACGAGTTCGATACACAATTTCGCGAGACTGTTTGGAACTTTTTGAGACTGATACCGAGGACTTTTTGTCTAGATTTGTTACCATGAATGAAAGTTGGGTTCACCACCATACTCCTGAATTAAAGCAACAATCCAAACAGTGGAAAAGATCGGACTCTCCTACTCTGGAAAAGGCTAAGGTCGTTTTGTCGTCTAACAAAGTCATGGCTTCTGTTTTTTGGGATGCGAAGGGCATTATTTTTGTAGATTATTTACCGAAAGGTCAAACTATAAATTCTAGTTATTATTGTAACCTTTTATGAAGACTCCGGGAAGAAATAAAATAAAAAAGGCCGGGAATGTTGCGTAAGAAATTTTTGTTTCATCAAGACAATGCACATGTTCACACTTCGGTTGAAACAATATCTGTAATCCATGATTGTGGCTACGAATTGCTGCCCCACCCACCTTATTCGCCGGGTTTAGCCCCCTCGGATTATCATTTATTTCCAAATTTAAAAAAAACATTTGGGTGGCTCGAAATTTTCGATCAAAGATGATGTGATAGTCGCAGTAAACGATTATTTCGGCGACCTTCCGGAATCTTTTTTTTTTTGTCGAGGGGATAAACAAGTTGCAGGTCAGGTGGAAGAAGTGTGTTGAACTAGATGGAGACTATGTCGAAAAATAAAAATAAATTTAGATCCACTTTTCTTTCATTTTCTTGGTTGGGCTTAGAACATTTAGATCCACCCTCGTATCTTTGGGAAAATATTTTTTTAGTAAAATTCTCTACAGTCCACCCAATAAAATAATACTTAAAAGCACTCTATTTCTTTTTAATTCATGCATATTTATTGTATTGTGGAATTCCATATCCGCTATGTCAGTTGGTTGTGACTTTCAGCAAAGTGTTCCACGTGCGGTCAGTGACGCAGGGCGACGTGATCCGCGCGGACGCCAAGGATATCCCGCGCATCTTCCAGCTGCTGTACGCGGGCGAGGGTGAGGCGCGGAGGCCCGGCGACGCGCAAGACGTGCCCGCCGACCAGGCCGACCACACAGGTATGCGACATTTACACAGACATAAGTGCTGCACGCGAAACGCATGTAATCTTACTATGCCGCATGCGACCTGCACTCCATTAGCTCGAGGCTATGCGCGTCAACACGCACACAGATGTACTTGTTGCACGCTTGATACGATCACGTGACACGCACGTCACATCCAACAAATGAGTGGTGCCGGACAGCTTGCACACATTTTGAGTTTTTGTTCCCGAGAGAATGAATTGGTTCATGTCGACGATATGTGTGAAAGATTTAGTTTCTGATGCAATGCTAACTTTGTGATGACCTATAATGTTAAACCCTTAAAATGATTTTTTGTTTAAATATAGTATACAAAAATCACAAAAACCGGTTTCATACAGTTTCCTCTTGATAGATAAATCTTTAATATACACTATTATAGAAAACAATATATGTTGTTTATTATCATTGAATGAGCTGTAACAATGTAAAAGATAAAACTGAAATATGTTTTGTTAGTTTCTTCATTTTAATTAAAAACTTTGCAAATGTTTGAAGTACCCTCCCATTATAAACTGGCGTGGAGATATAAGTACTTCCCCAGCCAAGTCACTCTGATATGGCTACAAGCCAAAATGAATATGATAAATGACCTACTCTCTCATAGCGTGTTACACTTTGCACAAATTGTAGTAGTCGTGAGTTATGTCCATTGTTTTCAGTTCGTTTTATGCATTTATCATTAGTCTTAATTTAAATTAACTAAACTTAACACTAACTTATACTTATAACACAACAATGTTACGCCGATACCTTCAGAATCCACAAAACCTATAGGATTGCGTCCATTTGCCCTGAATATTCTCTATTAAACTGATATAGTCATGCCAAAAGTCAGAAAATATACTGTCGCTTCATCTCGAGTATATTGACCTTAAGATTTGAAACTCAGTCTAAGATTTAAATTAGGGTCAGAGTAAGTCTAAATTTAGAACCCTCGTTTTGCCCTTGGCTAAGCTCCTATCTTTTGTAACAGGAAATCGCGTTAAACCGCTGTTTAGTCCCCGAGCTAACGCTAATACGCGATGTGTTGTAACACGGCGATTAAAGTCTAAGTATAAATCTGACTTATTTATCATTTATTATCCATGCGTCACAATGACCTAAGGCAACAAGAATATATTCTAGATAATGAATGATTGTTAAGACGCGTTGCGACTCTCATGTTGAGTTTTTGGAGTTAACTCCTGAAAAACGATTTACGGTACTCAGTATGAAAAATATGAGGAGTAACATAGTGCGCTCGATCAAGTGTTACAACTGCGTTACGCCTACGTCATCTACACCACATGCGTACTTTCCACTTTATTATCATGTTAGTTCTAGTAAAATTAGGTCGCGTGTCGTAACAAGCTCTCGGAAACATCTCCTACATAAATATCTTACTGTTAGTAACCCCGGATGCCCTCATCTAAATCCGGCATTTGTCGTGGTAGATTATAAAGGAGTAACAATTGTGTGTTTCAGGCAATACGATCCAGCACAAGGGGCACGACCTGGTCAGCATTACGTATCACATCCCCACAACGTGCGAGGTGTGCACGCGCCCCATGTGGCACATGTTCCGTCCGCCGCAGGCTTACGAGTGTCGCAGTGAGTTATGCTTACTTGTTACACCATTACACAGACTGGACTCCTGTTAAAAACCTGCGTCGCGGCACCAAACATAAAAGAGTTACGAAATATTATAATGTTTCTACCATCTTCATGGTAAGCTTGTTCAGTGTTTTGTGGCTACTACACTGTGTACACCGACTTCTTGATCTGTTCGTTGCGTTTCAATGTTGACTGTACGTGGGTATGAGTTGGTGTACACTGTTCTTGTGAGAAGATGTTTTGGGAACACCTGCTCTTTGACTTCAATGTTCGTCACCTGTTGATAATGACTGTACATTAATATAAATTTACATATTATGTCTAAGTTTATAGACGTTGTGTAAACATGAACATGTGTACATAAGAATTTGGTATTGTGCGTTAGGATGTCGCATGAAGATCCACGCGGACCACGTGACAGAGGGCGACGGCGTGGCAGCGTGCAAGCTGCACGCAGACCGCGCGCGCGAGCTGCTACTGCTGGCACCCGGCGCGCCCGAACAGCGCCGCTGGGTGGCGCGACTGGCGCGCCGCGTGCAGCGCTACGGGTACCGTGCTGCCATCACCAGTCACGACCACAAGCTGTCTCCCAGGTGATCCTCGCAGTCACACTAGCAGTAGCGCGAGATGCCGATACTGTCACCAATAGGCAAAAGTAATGAAAGGTTAAAATTAGCATGAAATCCATCATAAATGAAATAAGGCTGGTCATCGACGAGCAGTATTTCCTGGAGTTTTATAAGCGAAACCGCACAAAAGACTCAAGCGCAGTCATACAAATGCTTGCAGGTCACTACGTAAAGAACGTAGATCCAGTCGTTCTATATGTGAATTCCTCCTCCGCGGAAATAAGATCTTCAGTGTCAACAAAATAAACTACCACGTAGTGACACTTGATAAAATTATGACTGACGCGTTAGTCAGAAAGCAATGTATATGGCACTTCACGAGGTGACAATCATCTACAAAACCTGCAACGTCCGATATTATACGCCAGGGAAGTGTTTGACCACTCACATCATGTCCCACCGGGCTGTACAATCTAGATTAATGAGAATGGTTTGCTGATTCTATTTTTGTCCGTGTAGGTTTGAACATTACTCCTTTTAGGCCCTCGAAAGAACCTGGTGATAGCCAATACATGCTATCACCAGGCTTGAGCCTCCTTATAGATTCGTCGGAATCGTTCGCATAGGAATTAACAATTTAGATTTTGTGACCTCGAAATTATCTCTTGTTCATCGAATTTACAATGTAGTAGCGTGATGACTCGCATTCCTTTCCATGTCAGGTGTATTTAAATCCATTTTCTTTAAATTATTTACTTCATTAATTTCTCACTTTCGATTTTTTTGCCATTATAATAAAACACCATTTTTATTACTTCCAAACAGTCTGCCTAGGGAATAGTTTCCATATTCACTTCATGAGCTCAAGCTCATGAGCGACGATCAAAACCTCAACCTCACTTTCTTGACATTACTCCCACTTTGTGTTAGCGGTAAACCCTTCTTGCTCTGGAATGTCCGTTATATTTTAAACTACGATGATTGAAACAAATGATCACACTAAGAGAAACTCTTTATTTACTTTTAATTATTTGTACATAAATTAGGTTATTGTTTTGTAGAGACTCAATGCGATCGAATATGAAGGCGGCTTATATGAACGCGTCGCAGCGCAGCTCGACTCTACCCGCAAACGCGTCACTGCCGCGCCAGTGAGTCTCCGCCCCGCCGCGAGGCACCACCTGGTGGACGTTCGAGCGGCGCGCTCACTTCAGTCATATATGTGAGCTATACGCACTCGCCTCTATACTCTGAATGTACGGTTAGCTGATATACATGGAAATATCAAAAATATGAGGTAAAACTGGGACTCGCCAGCGCCACAAAATAGTGACGAAAGAAATAAATTTAACATTATCACGATTTAAGCTTCCGAGCATTTAGTTCTTTCGTTGGTAACAATAGCGCTGATTTTTGTGGCAGTGGCGTTAGTGACTATTTACAGTAACAGCTATCCATATATGGTATGGAAATCAGTGGCTACACGTTTAAGATTTTATATATTTTCGCTTGACGTACATGTGTGATGGAACAAATATACATTAATTCTTGTTAACGTTTATTATATTTGGTGCATTACGGCCTCACGATATATTCGTCTGTTTATAATGAGTAAGTCATTGTTAACATTTTGCCACTCGTTTAGTTTACACAGTAACCAACAACATCCAGCGACTGTGACGTCGCTGTATTCTGATATCACATGACATAGTTAACTCAAAATTATGAAATATTACGAATTTCGATTGGTTGTCATATTTTGCAACACTCAATACTTTGTGTGCGTAGTAAAACATATCTTGTTTAAGTAACACATAGTGCCTTAACACACATTGGATGCATATCCGTACATATTGCCCTATAAGATACCGGTCGTAGCCGCTCAGGCTTTGGGAAATAGAATATCTGCCCTGTAGACTAAGTGTAATGTTTCTAACTATTAAACAATGTACGAGCATTGTAAAATTTACAAAGCTGCAGTATACATTTGATTTGCTATGTTGAGTTCATGCTACATACTCTTCATGATACAGTACAGGTAGACTAAGGCCTCGACTGAGGACTGACACTAGACAGTTATATGTAAGCTAGTCCTATACAAATTAGGCATTTTCCAAATTGTTATCCAAATATATCATCAGCGTTTTTGCTGTGATCGTTGTTTTATGTACTTATGTAAATTATATTATAACATCGACGTTTATTCACGTTCAGATCTGACCTCTATTTCGTTTGTATAATGATTATAAATCATGCTTTCATATGACAGCTTGTGCTTATTATTATTAATATCTAACAAAAGAAAATCTCTATATGTCTATTAGATTTGATCATTCAGAATAGTAAAAATGTTCATATAATTTTTGTTTTCTATATTTTTCATTATGTAAATATTAGTTACTGTTGATATTATATTTTGTTTGTATTTCGCTTTAATTTGTAAGCTTACGTTCGATGATGTGGTCGCCATGTCAGTGTAGATGCGTCGGTTTCGCTAGTAGTGTGGCAACGAATAACCTTATGGCTTAGGGGCAAACACTTGATATGGCTTGGTAGGAAAAGAACTGCCTGGATGTGACTATAGTGTAGTCCACATATAGTATGGTCTTTATACAAAAGAAAAAAATTTGGACCTTACAATAGAGAGGAAATATTAATAATAAGGTTACTTACTTTATATGCAAACCCGGAGATTATTGGCCTTGAAAATAACGCCTTTTTGTATATTTTACACTAGCGTTTTTTGAAATGGCTATTTATGTCTGGCCGGTATAATAGATATTTAAATATTTATAACAATTAATGTGTAGCATTCATACATGCACCGGTTACTGTTCGTCAACACCCCACGTAAACTATATCAACTCACAATATAAAGGGACTCAATACGTAGATTAGTTGTAGGTTTCTATTGCGAGCTATCGAAGAGCAGTGCCATATATAACTTCTTTACATTACAGTATTTGCTCAAGTGAAAGTGAAAATGTGAATTAAACTAACAACAGTAAATAAATTAAGATTACAAAAGGTCTTCCACGAGTAACACCAACCTAATATACTTAGAATAATATATGTACCGGAATGTTCTCATTCTAAATTTGTAAAGACATAATTGATGTGATTTGATGTAGTACAATTTTAATAACATATATACGCGGTATGAGTTATTGATTTGTTGACAGACCTGGTCTTCCCGTACAGACAACAATGTGTGATTTCGAAAATGTAGTTTCGCTTGCCTCACAATAAAGAAAATGTGTAACTTCATTGTTTTTTAAACTAAAACTATTGAAAGAAATTGATCTTATGTAACATAAATCAAGTGCCAAATCCCTTTGTGTTGCATAATATATATTTACAGTTAATTGCACATTTTTATACAAATCACATTCAAACTAAGCGGCTGTGTACATCGGTGTATGTTAAAATGTTTTATTTAACATTAACACCTGATATAACTTCGAGGTCGCATGGTAATGCACCTTATTTGGTGATTAACATAGTACAAAGTCAATTACGTGAAACGTTTATGTGTGCGCGTTTCACATTATGTTGATATTTCTTTTAAATTCGCCAGTTTTGTGGCGGAACTTGATTACAACAACAGAAGATGTGTAGTTTGGAATCAGCATTAACAATCGGCTATGCATTTTTAATCTGATGTATACTTCAAGCTTGATCCTTCTGTGTCTCAACTTGCTTATAAAAGCATTAAACACATTGAACACCCAAATTACAATCGGTATGAAGATCAGAACAACAGTATAAAATACTGTAAATTACGTAATCGATTCTTTCTTGTTAAGTTCTTAACTCGTATTACGTTAACGACAGTTGTTTTTGTAATTCATTTAATTAAAAATGATGCTTGAATAGTCACATAAAAATTCGTAGCTGAGCTGATCCGTCTGCTCTCAAACATTATTTAGCGTTTGTTCTGCGGCGCGCGGCGAGGCGTCTGCGGTGTGGCCCCGCCCACTCGCTAGCGCCGGCTCGGCCCTGAAGCTGTGATATACGTTTAACACCCGTGGTGCTATGGTGCTAATGTTCAGAAGGCCTGCAGCAGTGTTGTTCTCGAGCCCCGTTGTTATATCGATAGCTATTTGTTACGCTTTACAAACTGTTAACATTCCTCCAACAAAGCTATGTTGATTTTGTTTATTTTAGTTGTATATCGACGCGAGTTCACTTCTATCGCTTGACCAGTTGTAGCTTTTATTTCGTCTAGGTGTAAGTCTATCTCTTCCTCGTGTACTGACAAACGAATTTCAAATTTACGTTACGTACTTAATGTTTAATAAAGTGCTTATTTTTGAGATGCATTTTTTAAAGTATGTTTTTGTTAGGGCAGCTATTTGTACCGCGCGCGACGTCATTCACACTGCGCGCCCAAAATATTTGTTTGGATATATTTTATTGCCAAAGAAATTTTGGAAAATTAAGTTTAACATAATTGCAATTAATTTAAAAGAACTTACTATCAGTTATCATGCTTGTCATTATTATTAATTAATTCATAGTAATCGTACGGCTGCATAATTAATGCAGAAATGGTTTTTACACTGACATTATTTGGGAGTATTTTTTATTAGTAACAGCGGATTCGGTGGCGGTACAAAGAAATACTCTCCCTGGATGTCACGTCGACACGTATCGCGTACTGTACAATCATAATTATGTAAATTATTTATTCTATTTCTATTATATCTATGTTATAATTATCTTAACGCTTTATTTATCAATTTAAACTTGTAAGTTCCTAACTAGCTAGCTGCTTATTTGTATAAAATATCGCATATATAATCCCCCGTATCGCAATAAATTTTCCTTATAAATTTTGTGTTTCATTGATAACGCTTAGACTTGTGTAGTGATAGGTGTCCGGGCGCGTCTGCCGTATATGAACTGCAATAATAGTGACCACGTGCCTTAGCTATGCGGCCCACTCCCGTATCATCTCGGCATACCCTGTTATATGTATCGATAGTTATTATAATATGTACATATGTTTTGAAATAAACCAATATTTTATGGATTTTATAAGGAATTGTATATTGTAAAGAATATTATTAATTTTATCATAAAATTAATGCGCCTAGATTGTAAGTGCTACATTTGTGAAAAAATAAAATAACATTTTAAAGGCTCATTGTTTTATTTGAATAAAAATGTAACAATAACTAAAATAAAATTTGAAACGTCAACAAACGGCAACAATAATATAATATGAATGTTCAAAAGCAACACTAACAACTACTGTCTAACATGTTATTGTAGAACGATTAGTAATTATCACCTAACATCACACTAAGTTTCACTACTTTCATTTATTTGTAATATTTAAAGAATTAATACATTGAATAATACGCCATAAATACTTGTGATATAATGTTTAAAATAAGCCTGACAACTTCTTGAGTTCCTTCTGCTTCCAAGTGGGCAGCGCGCGGAACTCGCTGTAGGGCATGCTGAACGTCGACACGAAGTCGTCGTGCGTGAGATACAACTGAACAGTCAAGTACATGAAGAAGCGTTAGAAAACGTCACAGATAAAATTCTTTTGCTACACAAAATATTTCATTTTTTCGATATCAAAAAATTCATGCAACCGCCGGTGTAGACTCTAGGTCTGCACTGGTGGTTGGTGCAGACTGTTGGTCTGCAGTGGTGGTTGGTGAAGTCTCTAGGTCTGCACTGGTGGTTGGTGAGGACTCTAGGTCTGCACTGGAGGTTGGTGCAGACTCTAGGTCTGCACTGGCGGTTGGTGAAGACTAGGTCTGCACTGGTGCTTGGTGCAGACTGTTGGTCTGCAGTGGTGGTTGGTGAAGTCTCTAGGTCTGCACTGGCGGTTGGTGCGGACTCTAGGTCTGCACTGGTGGTTGGTGCAGACTCTAGGTCTGCAGTGGTGGTTGGTGTAGACTCTAGGTCTGCACTGGTGGTGGTTGGTGCAGACTCTAGGTCTGCACTTGTATTTGCTGAAGGCTAGGTCTGCACTGGTGGTTGGTGAAGACTAGGTCTGCACTGGTAGTTTATAATTTCGTCCGTAGGAAAGAGGTCAACTTATTAAAGAAACTGAATAATAAAATGTGTAAACGCCTACTTCTTTAGTAAGGGGATCAACGTCACAGGGCAAGTGCTCCTTCGGCCCCCGCAGCACCGACAGGCAGTATTTCTCGTGCTGGTCGAAGCAGTTCTCACTGTTTCCGTTCTGCAGAGCAATGTTCCCGCCACGTACGATAGCCTTTCCTTCCAACGCACTCACAATTGCGCTGAATGTTTTGTGACCCTGGAAATGTTTACCAAAGAAATGATTTACTGTATTATAAATGAATAGTTATTATTTCGTAGGGTACCTAACTTATTCCTGCAAAGAAAATATCATAATTTCATTATTTGCTCATTTAATTTTATCATTCGAATTTTGTGACACAGTTTTATTTAGCAAGTGTTCTAAATATATATTATATTGTTTACACAAACAATCTAGGCGATACTTTTAATTTACAGGTTCTTTTGTAGTGTAGGGGGACAAAGGAGAAATTGGAGCATTTCTACGCCTGCCGAGTGCCCATGATCTGATGATGATAATTACTGTGCCGATGCGTTGCCCTCCTTTTCACTTCCCCCGATGGACCACCGGCTACACAAACCGCACGAAACGCAACACTTTAGATGTCATTTTACGGTGGTATCGAGTACTATGAGTGTGCGAGAGGTACCTCCCCGCTCGTGCCAGTCCAATTCCGCTGCCGTTGCAATGCAACACGGCACTGCCTCCTACTATATAATTTTTTTTTCATAAGTAAATATTTAGGCGTATAAAATATATGTATTAATTACCTACTAATAGATGTATACCCACAGTAGATGTTCAAGAAATTGTAGTTCACGGACTTTCTATGCATTATCGGAGGTAACGAATTAAAAGGATTCAAATGTTACGAATTAGCATGAAATAAGACCGTTGAGGATGAATAAGTATACACACCTTCCACATAGAGTTTTTCCAGTGAGGAAAAAATCCAGTGAAGTTAGGTGGCTCCCTTCCTTGGCCGAGTACTAGTATCGGTGTTTCAGGATCTCGGACTGCCGGATCTGGGACAAAGTAATAAAAAAAAACTTACTTTCCAATTACATGTCCTCATTAGCCGTTTTACCAATGTAGAATAAGACTAGAATGAATGCGTGCGATTTGTAAGACCAGATAGTGTTGAGATATCTGCTAACCTCTGCAGATGTTTACGGGTGTAGGCGGCAAAATAGTTTCCTGTTTACGGTATAAAATGTATCTGTTTTTAGTAGTCTTTCTACGACAAATCCTAAATTCTCTTTAGAAAAAGTTAAAACAACCGACGTTAAGATCATGCCAAATTTGTAAATTAGCCGCAGTTACCGTGTGCGAGGTACTGCTGTCCAATGAGGCGGCAGTCGTCGCGGGCGCGCGGTCCGCAGTGCGTCCCCAGCCACACGAACAGCGCGCTGTGTGCGTCCAGCACTGCGCACATCTCAGGCGCCAGATCGTATTGGCTGAACGAAATAATCTCCTCGACTGTAATTATATACAACCAATATCTTAAGTATAACCTCAAAGCTAAATAGAGTGTAGTCATATCACACGTGTATTTTAGTGTACCTAGTTTAACATGGTATAGACTTAACGTAATGTTGCAAATATTATTGGAAATTTAACAAATTTACAATATTTGATTATAAACAACATACCTATTAAATATGTACTCATTGTAATCAAAATATTGATTATATAAATATACAACTCGTAGAAAAATATTTGGTGACTATTTGGTTGCTTCGAAGCAGCATAATAATGTTTTGGTTTACACACTACACTTACACGAATACTGGCCCGGTGTTGTCAGCGATACATAGAAGAGACGCGGCGGTAAAGGTCGCTCTACCTCTTTGAGAGGAGATGTTATAAGTAATCGACGTCTCTCTCCTAACACATTCCAAAAGTCTTGCTTTTCTTTACCTGAAAATATGAATAACTGCAGACTTGCTCAAGGCATATCTGGTGACTTTTAGTGTTCAGCCCTTAAAAGTATGATGTCTGTTTCTACTAACGGAATTGGGATAATGGATATTTCTTCTATTTAAAATTAGTGCTATAGTCGAACAACGCCAGAATTATAATTTGGACAAAAGTCTTGACGAAGAAATCAGTCTAGATTTATATAATCGGGCACACCTGCTGCAACTTAAGAAAGAAAAACTACGACTTAGAACTAAAGTAAACGTTTCTATTAGATTTTGAGAATTAAACAGTTTTAAATGATTTGACGATATTTTTCAACTTTAACAGTTTGTAATAAATTAACAAGAAATAAAGTTAAAGTATGTAGCTTCATACGTACATGATGGAACCTAATTCTATCCATTACCTTGCATGACGAGTGTGTGATCACTCGCCGCCAAGTTCTTCGCGACTTCCCGCTCGTCACCAGTGGCGGTGGCGGCACACCAGACCCAGGCGCGCGCACCTTCGCGCAGCACGTAGCACGCGCCGCGCCCCGCCGCCGCCGCCCCGCCCACCTGCACGCCGCGCGCCTCCCGCGCGTACTGACCCGACACGCGGATCAGAGCACGTGATGGAGCTACCACGCGACGACCACTGGCTGCGTGTTTAAGACTGTTCATATACATATAAAGCAGGATACACACTTAGCCGTGTAGCGTGTATGGCAACAGTCACGTATGTCATATTATAGTGTAAACACTTAATACGGTGTCTGTTGTGAGCCACTGAGTATCAGCATCATACATACTATACGGTTAGGTACCGTACCCTGATCAAATTAATATAAGCGTAAAGTCAAAAATTCATCATTCATCAAGTTCAGCCCTTATCGGTCCACTGCTGGACATAGGCCTCTTTCAATGAACGCCAAGACAGAAGCTAAGATTATCAGGCATCAATTAATAATAGTCACAGTGTGCTGGGCTCCGTGGCACCCGCTCGTAGCGCCTTCATATTGTGCTACGAGGGAACGTAGATTTGAATGGGTGTGCTACGCAGCATGTCACGGATAGGTAGGTGCTTGGCCTTCATTGCAAGGCTCATATCTTCAAGCATCTAGTTATTTAGAATTGGTTGGTCATATTTTATTCTGAGTAGACTTGCGGCGACTTTTCAAAATTTTATTTAGCTTGACAGTGCCCGAGGTGGAAGGCTTTGAAAGTGAGGTTGACCATATATTGTTCAATGAATTGGTAAAGAAAAAAATACTGGGATTGGATAGAAATATTAATGTATTAATGACAATAGGGTTATTCATACATATAGGGACTATATATATATATATATATATATATATATATATATAGACACCATATTCACACTGCACATGAAATGTGGCACCCTATACGGCATGCACAGCGGTCGGCTAAGCTGCTGATATGAAACATTTGTTGGTTTAAGAGATTTGCTTCGCTTTGAACGAGAGTCAAATAGTAAGTAATATATTGTATCTTTAAAATAAAATACATACGTTCATAGTCTGTTGCACTCCCGATATATGTGATCATGCGTCCTTTGAAAATTTGTAGGAAATGTGCTGGTTCCTTCCCTTGGTACACCCAAGCCTGCAATATTGAAATTTAAACACACCTAAGGGGAGACCCGGTAGTAGCCAGCTGGAGATTTGGGAGTTGAAACCATCCCCGATATTAAAATTTCGAGAAATGTTTAAAAAGTAAATTACGAGAAAGGTTACCCGTAGCTAAAGTTTTCAGGTTTTAATTCATATGACAGACGAAAATACCTACCTACATACATAACGGCATGATATACCATACCTGCATAATCTTGCAGGTATGGTATATCATGCCGTTATGTTTAATAAATGTAGGGCAATCAGGACGGAATCGCCACACTATATGGATGCAACCAAATAGACAATAAGTTTAATATATATATATATATATATATATATATATATATATATTCATTTAATATCCATCATGAACAATTTCCTCAATGAGATATTTGAACTACAATAATAAAAAGTTTTGCATTTAGTAAGTATTTAATTTCTAGTTAGATTAATTCACCAATACCGCCTAAAGCCGTGAAGCTTTGCCCATGTTTCAGGCGTAACTGCGCCATATTACATAAATAATATTACCGTAACTTGGAATTGTCTCTAGGTACTAGATATATGTGGGAGTCACTGCGGTGGCTACCCCCGGCCTCAATATTTGTCAGCATCACTTCACTTATTTACATCATTCAGTTTTGCTCAAATCAATTGAAATAGTTGTCGTTACAAGTGTTACTTTTCTCAGGTGTTGATATAATTCAGTACACAATATGAACAAAATTACCTGGACGGGAAGACGCCCTAATTTAATATAGAGGTCTCTGGCTTCTTTTGCACCCAAATTCCTCAGATCATTTGGCGAAGAGCCACCCTGGAAAATAATTATGATTAGATTGAATCTTAAGAACGTGTCTACATATCGACTATTATTCGACAATAATATTATAAGGCTGTTGAGTTTCTAAATACATTTATTTAGGGGTACTTACTACATACATATAAGGGTAATCTTTGAAAATATTGATCCGATCACAAAAAATCTACAAGAATGTGATAATATATTTACATAAGGTAAAGTGTGAAACTAAACTATAAAAAGATTTCGTGGTGCTCTTACCATCCAAAGGTACAGTATAGTTTGATCTCCGGTAGGCGCGTGGTATGTGTAAAGGGTGACATAGCAGTCATGGTCGTAAAACACGGCCTGCTGAGGATGCTCCACCTCCTGCAGCGCTGGGCCCGCGCCCTCGTCCTCGCGGCGCACTCGCCACGCGCGCAGAGACCCGGATCCATCGTCCGGTAGCTGAGCCTATTTCAGTAAACAGTTCTAATTAAGACCAAACGATAATTCACTACCATTGTCAACAAATTTGACTGAATTTACCATAATGAATCTTTCAATTTTGAACAACTTGTCCTCTTACGTAGACGCTTACTTAACATAGTTACAATTTATAACACAAAATGCAATTGTAATAAAATGTAAGTGATACGAAAATTGAAAGGTTTCGAATTCACACACAACAGTTTGATCACCTCAGCCGCGAGCCAAGCATTAGAGGCGAGACTGTTGGCGTCGAGTCGTGTGGTAGCGGAGCGAGCTGCACGCTGTCGCACATCGCGGCGCGCGTCTGCCCAGTGCCAGCCGTGGAACAGCGCGGCGAACTCGAGCGGCTCACGGCCCGGCGCCGCCACCGCCACGGGCGCGACGCGCCGTCGAGCCCGCGCTAGCCCGCGTGCCGCCGCCATCGCACCAGCCGCCGCGCGGGAGCCTGCGCGCGGTCCCGCCCACGCCCACATACCCCGCACCCCACCATCCACTATGTATACGCCCTGGTAACAATCAGTAGAGACATAATAAAACATAAAATTGACGAAATACCGTGTCAAAATTATGGATATAACATAGATAGTGTAGCCTTGCCGCGGCGCGATAAACCCAGGCGACGCCATTTAACCGAGGGGGATGATCTTTGCACCCGGCTTATAAGAAGAGGGACTAAAGAGCAGGAGGAGGAGGCGCTCTTTGTACCTCTCTTCTAACAAGGCACTGACCCAAAGTTGGTGGGGGTTTTTCTGTGGTGCTGGGCAACTCTGTTGTGGCAGAGGCGTCGGTCCCTTAGGGGGCTGACTAGCCGTCGATGTAGCCTGATGATTTGTTGTTCCGGCGCACCTCAATAAAGGCGGCACAGATGGCACGCCTGGTTGTTTTTGCGGCACTATAATGTCCAGCGACACACCACCCGACCCCACCCAGGGCCGGTGTAGGCACGTAAATGCGTTTCCCCATGTCCAAAATAAATAAATAGAAAGGAGCCTCAACTTTGCGCCAGCGTAGTTTTAGGTAATACCTACCTAAGCATTAGTAGTCAAATGCAATCACGTGCAAAAAAATCTATTGCCTTCCTTCAAAAAACACATACGTCGTCACTCAAGTCTTCTCTATACAACGGCGCACGTTTCACTTCTTCCAAGCGGGCTGCGGGTCTCTGCGACGGAATAGAGACAGGCGACGTTCTCTGCGGCTGCGTAGCTTTGTACAGTCGAGCGGGATGCGGCGCCTCCGACAGCGCGGACGCGGGGCGGACGGTGCGGGACCGCAGCTCCAGCAGCGCGTCCAGCAGGCTGCGGTCGTTCAGCGACAGCGTCTGCTCGTAGCCGTCGTGCGCGATCATGATGCGTCGCGATATCATCCCTTTGTCTGTGCCTCTCGCTAGACGATATGCCACCTGAAAGAAAAATGAAGTAGATAAATTTAAGGCACTACTGCAGGCAGCATCGATAACAAAACTAACGTCTGTTGATGCCGCTTATTCACAGGTTTTCACAACGGAATTTCTTGAACGAATACAATTTTTTGCTGTAACATTTTTACTCCGGCATTTTTGCTTTTCTAACAAATCATCATTTGGGTAGACGGTATTTAAAATATGTCTACCCAATGTTTGATAATGCAATGTTGGTATGATTTTACCTTGGCACCGAATACTTTTTCAATCAAATGAGCAGCCCGTCCCAGCCAGAGCACCACGACTCCAGCGGTGTCGAGTATGAACACGCCGTCGGAGACGAGGTGCGAGCAGGACACAGACTCCAGCTGCTGCACCATGGGCCTGCGCCCGCGCACGCGGTACAACCGAGCACCGCCGTTCACTGAACTACTGCACAAAATCCTGTGAAAGAAATGATAAGATAAATCCTAACCTGTTCTTGGGGTTCCGTAACCAAATGGCAAAAAACTGTTAAGTGCCAATCGCGAACATAGAGTTCTGCAGATGGAGATGTCAACAGTCCTACTTTCTAATCTTCTCCAGCGGACCGGACTAGGAGAAACAAACCGCATGAATCACTTCAGTAGATATCTCTTACAAAATCCTCTATAGTCGTGTACATGTCGCAATGTGTATGTTTGGATTGCAACACAATAAAATCCCTGCCTCCTCCGAAGTAGTAGGGTATGCATGTGTAGTGTCTCGTCATTTATTTACATTAGGTAAATAAGATAACCTGAAAGACTAGTATATTCACCTCATGCCATCCCGGAAGTATGATAACAGTCTGGGCGACTCGTTGGCGGCAGTCTCTCTGTGTAGGACGGCGGGCGAGCCCAGGTGCGTGCTCAGTTGTATCCCGCGCCGCAGCGCCAGCGAGCCCAGCGCGCCGCCGCGCTCGCTCGCCCACGCGTGGATGTGACGCTCCGCGAATTCCCCATTACCGTTCTCCTTGATTTCACGTCGCTGTCACATAAAACGCACATTTGAATGATCCGATATCAATAAGTTAATTGAGATAATTTTAAAGCATATTGTATGACTTCCGAGTATTATACCTATGTTGTATTACTATAAGTTCTATTAGATATTGATAACGAGATATAATTTTAAACATTTTACATGTGTTGGTACAAAATGATTCCACCACAAATAGCTATAATAAAATTTATTAACGAAAATGTTATAAAATCAACTAACATTTCTAACATTTAGAGACAGACATTTGTTTGTTTCTCATTGAGGAACATTGTTATTGAATACTAACTTGCAGCCCGCGGCTGCATTTTTGCCTTATCATAGTCAGTTAAAACTGCCTTACGGCGTCATTGGGCATCTGTTAGCAAAATTCATGAATTTTTTTTCTGCAGTTGGCGCGAGAAAGCGCAGCATACAAAAAATCTCACTTTCGTATTCATAGCATTAGTTTGAATAAATATATAAATTGAACTGCTACAGAATGAATAATGTTATGCGTGTAAGAACTCACGATAACATCAGGGCCGGCGGGCTGGCCGGGCAGCGAGCAAGAGTACACGAGGTACGCGTCGCCATCGTAGAACGTTCCATAGTGTGACCGCGGCAGCAGTTCTGCGCCTGTATCCTGTAACGTTAGTTCTTGCTATTATTCTTTAATAAAGACATTGCTGCATTGCAGCGAGACGACAGGGCAGGGCAACGCAGCTTACCTCTGAACATGCGTGTACTTATTGAAATTGAAACTTAACTTGAAAGCTGGTGCTGTTTTCAAGCAAACTTCCAGTTATCGCTTGTTTGTTCAAAATCGTTCCTAGAGAGACTTTTATATATAATTTATTATTTGGAATTAGGACTAGAATTGACGGTTTATATTACTTTCCTTTTTCTTAACACTAAGCTATCCCTAGGGAATCATTTATTTTATTCCGGATGAAAAATATTTCAATGTTATCCCAGATTATAATTGAAGTTGTACAAATATCTCATTTGCCTTCTTTTGCTATATTAAAAAAAAGCGCTGGCCCGAATTTAATAAATATTTTCGTGAAGAATAGTCCATTTATCGAGGAAGGCTATATGCTATATACTACGTATCACGACACTACGACCAGTAGGACCCGAGTAACGAGCTTGGAATCTCATACAAGTTTATAACATATGAGTCTATAACACTTACAGGATATATTATTACGGTATATCGAGGACCACAAATAGTGGTGATTACCTTTCCACATCGGATAAGCCAACGGCTACTCACAAACCGCACGTAACGCGACACTGAAGATGTCACTTCATGGCCGTATTATGCGAGCGAGAGGTACATCCCCGGTCGTAGCGGCCCAATTCCGTTGCATAGGAGGATATAGTGTCAAGCACTACGCATGGCACTATCTCCTCCTACGCAGCATGACACTACCTCTTCCTTACTGCAATTAATAGTTATAATAAAGCGTGAAACTTTTTGCGAGGCCAATAAAAATAGTGTCAGCAATTTCCAGCACGCATTAAGTGTCCGTTATGAAATAAATAGACTTGATTATATTTCTTTGACGTCGGTGTTCATTCTCGGCACAGCACAGTATCTGCCGTCATATTTTTTCTGATCAGTCACGGTTTGCTTGTGAATGGAAACGGTATTTCGATACAGTATCTCGATTCTTAACATAAATGTAATTGGTGTAATAAACTCTGATGTCTATCCAGTTGACAATCATCTATTATTCGTTTACTTAGCTTATCGCCACCTGCTGATGACAAATTGATAGTAGAGAATAATAAATATACAGATACCATTATTTATTTCTCCATTTAAATCATATCTAATGGACGCTAATAAAGGCTGTGAGTCGTGCGATGTCTGGTGTTGATATGATGTTCAATGTGTTTGTTCTCATTTGTGAGGAGTGATAAGATAAGTGGTTGATACTGATGTGGGGTCGACAATTTGTTTTAGGACAGGTACATAGGCTGCATTGGTCATGCTTGCACAAACCATTATAGTTAATCTGTAAGTATGGCATTATAATGCATCATTCACTCTATATTTTGCATAACAATAATTAAAGTAATAACATCTTGTAAGAAGTAGTTTCAAGCTTAGATAAGCTTAGCAATAATATAAACGCGAATTTAGACAGCTCTAATAATGACAAATTAATCATGATGCTGATTTTATAGTCTAAATGAAATCCCGCCCGTCTCATTCCCAAAACCGCATCACGTGCGGTTTGTGTGAAGCCGAAGGCCCATTGGGGGAAAGGGCGAAGGAGGTCAACGAATCTGCATATGTAGGGTGTTAATGGGCGTCGGTAGTCATCAAATGGCTCCGATTACTCTTTTGCTCCCCTATGACATATCACAGGCGATGCTAGCTACATCATGAAAATTATACGTAAACAATTATATGGTTCTTCAAAAATTAGATATTTAATTTTTATCGATCTTATGTTTGAATCGGGTGCGGGTGCCTCCTGTTAAGACCGTTAGCCGTGTGGGGTCCTGGGTTCGATCTCCAGGTCGGGTAACTATTATTAAAAAAAAAAACAGATTATTCTGAGCATGCATTACATTGTCCGGGATTGGAATTTGCCCGAAGTGGCCACAGGCTTGCCACCTATGACATCATGGGCCTCAGTACCTTGGCTAATCGTGGGTGTGTGAGTATATCTACTGGACTTACAGAGTTGTGGATGTACTAGCACACCTCTGCTACCTCTTCGGGGATAATAGCCGTGAAGGTACTTTTATATGTTTCAACAAAGAAATAGTTGATATCAATGTTTACTTATTTTTTATGCATTGTGCTGTAAATACTAATGTAATAAAGACAGCGCATAAAATTTGCTTTTTTTCCCTCCTTCCTTCCTTCTCCTAAGTAGGGATATAAGTACATTTTAGGTAAATAATTTCAGCCTTACGAAAGTCACTAGGTGTTAAAATTTACAATTACGCTTAACTCATCGATGCGTTGAACTCATAAAGGTTTGTGATGACTAATCGTCGATCATACGAGGTTGTCATTAGCTCTGCTGACAAAAAATACACCAGATGAATATTATGTAGTGCAATGAGCACGTTATGCAGGAGCCCGATTATATTACAGCTGCGCATGCGTTTGTGTATACCACTCATAAGTGTTTCATTGAATTGGACCGCATATAATCACGCGTTGTTTTTATCGAAAACGCTTTCATCTGGGAACAATTTGTCTCGGTATGTCTAGATTATCATATCATTTAGAGTCGATCATTAAAATAACACTCGCACACGGTAAAATTTACGAGCATTGATTTATTTTTTAAATTGGCGTCTGAAACGGGTCTGGTGGTGCAGTGAGTTGGTTTGTTGGCCAAAACATAATATTATGAAGAATTGAATGGATCCACCGATAGCACATTGGATTCTTCATAGGATCCTGTGTCTCTGCAATGAACGAGTGCGTCTCCCTGAATATGGAAAAAAATAGGCTTGTTCGTAATCCTGATGATCTATAGAAATAATAAACTATCGCGTATCTGCAAGGCTGTACCAGTTTAGCTAGATACCCGTAGTTTCTAGCAACTACATTTCCTATTTATGACAGACATTTGTCAGAAATGTTACCGAATTGCTGCTATTTCCTTTTTGTGAAGTGTCTGCGTATCTATAGGCCATATGCGTAAACATCCATGACCTAGCTGGAAATCGAACCCGCGTCCCCTGGCGTAGCGTACGTTTAGAGCGCTAATAGGTCTGTAGAATCTCGCCAACCCTGATTTTATAAGACCAAAAGACAGACATAACATAAACGGGCTGTTTAGCCCATTAGAAATCACTACTCAAAACCTAGTTAACGAATGGCAGACGCGATGGAATAGTTCAAATTTAGGACGACATTTACACAATTTATTTAAGTGTATATGCGCGACCGCTTATCGAAACACTGACTAGAAATCGATCACTACGTTGCACAATTCCTTACCAGCCACGGCAACTTTAAAAGCAAACTTTTTTGCTTTAAACCAGTGGCTTCACCTCTACAAGCTAACGAATACGAACAAACAGCACATCATTTGGGAGTGTATTTGGCACAGTGAGCGAACCATGATGTTAGACAGTATCCATAGTGTAAAAGGCGTAATTTACTACGACGATCTCGTGGATAGCGTGGGGAACTTCCGAGCTTTCAAACCTTTTTTTGCCACAACTATTACTGGAAAAATACAATTTTAACTCAGTCATAACAACACCTTAAATGATAACAATTAAATTCCATTTAGTTAGTATTTAGTTATCACTTTGTACTAGGACTTATTTTCTCCGTGGTGCATAGCAGTTGGGCCTCACCTGGCTGCCCTTTCTTCTCTTAGCTTGTACAAGTCATTGCAATATTGTACTGTCTCACGCTTTGATTGGGGAGGGAAACTGGAATCATTCATTACTTCTCCTATTTTCTTCCGATTAAATTCGTTGCGGGTTCCAAGACAGTTTTGGCTATACCCTCGGGCTCCCTGTGATCCCCGAAGGTACTAAAAACCCGTGTCTGCCTGATGGCCGCCAATATACAGAGGTGCTTCGGATCTGTCAGCGACAGGACACCTCGGGAACAGACAGTATCTCGTAAGTGACCGGACTCCTACAAAAGATGGACTGATCTGTTGAAACCGTGCGTTTGTAGCCCGTACCCATCCCGACAAGGGCGTTACAGTTAGGGAGGTGGCATTAGTTACCCGTATCGTCTGCCCCTTACTCCCGACTATCTCCTAAACTGCGCTTATCCCCTACACTGATTTTAATAAAGTATCTCTATGAGATATGTAACTTCGTACGACGTAAAATGTAGTTTATATTTTTTTCGATTTATGACCACACTTGAGGTCATAAATCTGATAATAATAATTTAATCCGAGAGGTATTGCACTCAGTTAAAACGCCTAAATCACAGATGTAATTAACTATCTTACTTTCATATAGTGCAGCAGAATTGGAAGTTTCTTTTCACTAGTGAGCGTAACAGATGAATCTGGCGACCTATATTTTTAATGAGTGAAGACAATAAGTTAGTTAAAATGGTCTCGGTCCGTTGGCGGCGCGGGCGGCTGCATCGGCTAGCGGTACTGTGATATAGGAACAATTTAATCATCTTCCGTTATTAATGTTCCGCCGAGCCAACTGGGTTATTTAATATATCCTGGTCGCGCTTGTGAATCATAATAACAAAAGAACAAAATGCTCCGCAAACAACAATTACGGTTCATTCTTAGCTTCATCGACATAAAAATAATTTATGGTTTGTGTAACATAGACAAATAGAATTTTATCTTTGCCAAAAATTAATACCTTTCAGTTATTATTATTAGATACCTATATGATACATGGAGTCTCACGCTTTGATTGGGGATTTTTTAATTGATCATCTCATCTCATCGGCAAGGCTATAATATAGAGCCCCCGTTAGCCAAGTAAACCGAGTGTGCTCGTATCAGAAACAAGAGTTGGATCCGATTGTAGTCAAACAGGACAATTATTACAAAATACGCGGACACGAAAGGAAATTTTATGGGACTTTGCTGTTGAATATTCGTTATGCACATTGACCTGTTGACACATTCAACACCGCGTTGTCCTGAATATGTCAACAAATCAAGGCACGTAGAATCTAACGATATTATAAAGGAAATTGCAGAACAGAACCTTAGACGGGAGCTTGGCTTTGCTTAGACATTTTTTTCCTTTTTACACGCTACTTTCGTAGTTTCTTCTTCTTTATTTATTGCGTGTTTATTGTTTTAGATGTTTCAAAATCTACATTTACTAGAGATGAAGAAACAGACATTACTAGTTTTTTCTATAGTTTTTTGGTTTTACAGAACTTTCGCTTATCATTAGAGTAAGCAATTTTTTTACTCGATTAGTTACTTTTACACTCCAGGCCTTTCATTATTAGGATTTATTTTGTAGTCGCTTTCTTCTCGTCAAGTAAAAAAAAATTACTTAATATGGCGATAGCACATCTTAATTTTTTTTATCAAGACATTAGATACTTTAGATCCCAGTTTTGTATAAACTACGTCCATTGGAGGGGCTCATCATACTGAAAAGTTTTTGCCAAGGCGCCCTTACATATTTCAGCTGACACTAATTCTTAAAACACTCCAGACTTATAATTTTTTTTTTTCAAAAGAAATGGCTAAGGCTTTGTAATTTTTGTGAACACATCATGTCGATAAACAGATTGACTGGTCTGTTAGGTTTTGTCCTCAGAGACATCAGTTACTGAAAATCTTCCATAGTTCTAGTTTCCTTTATATTGGCACTAAACCCTAGCTCTGTGCCAAATTTCAGCTTCCTAGATTTATGGTAAGTATTAGTCAGTGAATTAGTGAGTGCGAATTAGTACAAGTTTGCTTTTGCATATCTTAGGAAATAAATAATCTAACCAGATTAAGCTTTGTAGTCCAGTGTGTGTTTATAGCTTACTAGATAATTTCAGTGTACTAAAACAGTTCAAAGGTTCTCAAGTAGGGTTAAGAATATACGCTGAATAGGATGGTTTCGCTCTGGACTGGGCGAGAGCACTCCCATGCCCCTAAATTTCTTCGTACCGTGACGTAAAGAATCAGCTACGTACCAGTCGGTGTATTGCACCGAGAGATTTACTCCAACAGACCTCCCGAACGTGAGCATGACATATTATAAAATTTTGTGGCGTCAAACTTAAGTTTTTTGTATCATTTTAACTAAATGTACTACAAATGCAAGTTTGTGATGTTCTTTTTCTCTGACACAAATATATGTACCTCTAAATTTTACTTTTTTTCTACATCTATACCTACATATCATTTAATTTGACTTACCAAGTTTTATGATTCTTGGTCAATGGACAGTGGTTATAGGTAGGTATATAATTATATACATATAGGTATATATAATAACTTTTACTTGAGAGACGGACGGACAACAAAGTGAGCCTTTAATCGTTTGGGTGTTTTTGTGGTACGACACCTCAAAAGTGATTAATTATAGTTAGCAATTCTCATCTCTTGTATCTACTGAATGCGAGTAGACAATATATAAGTTTTGGGTAGGTAGGGACTATATATACCCAAAGTATATCACGAATGCTAATGAATATGTTATAATCCTAAAAAATAATAATAATGTCGTCCTAGCCGCCTGTGTAGGTCATATTATTGTGCACAAGTGTGTGTGCACAATAATATGACCTAATATGATGCATGCGCGCATTAGGCACAAGTGCACTCTCTGCTGTCTCATTCTCCCATTCCGATGGGACGCAGGCGAATCAGGGCCGGCGGCTTGACGTACTCTCTGAGGCGCGGGGGTCAACTTCCCAACTCCGCACTCTCCGTTATAAGAAATTGAAAGACCCCGAAGATATCAATCACTTTGATCCGACCCGGGTCTCGAAGCCAGGACCTCACAGCTGTGGTTGTACACGCTTACCACTAAATCACGAGACAGACGGCTGATCTTTAAGTATATCTTAAAAGCGACCAAAATGTCTAAATATAGAATTAGACTTTTTAAATTTCAAATTTCGTTTTGAGTCCACACGCAACACATTTATCAATTTGATTGGTCACAAATCACAACTACTGCTATGAAGGAACCGTGATTCGAATACGCAATAATTAGTATGAATATCTCGGTGAGAAATATTTGGTAAGCTTTTAACATAGAATACCGGACATGGCACCATTCGTATAGCCTGCTCGTGTCTGCCTACAGGATTAGAGATATGCAGACCCACAATCATTGTGTCTATTTCATCTTATCAAAAGCCGTATTTCAAAACCACTTCTAAATTGAAAAAAAAAAATTATGAGACATAGTTTATAGATATTCCTATAATGGTATACAGCTTATTTAGCTAAAACCAGAAGCTGATTTTAATGAACGTATCTACATAATTGCCGGAACATATGCACCGAACCTCTTTCTTCATTAAAATATAAGGCTGCTGCTGCGGTAATCGTCCTGATGGAAAGACTCCATAAATAATTAAGCTCTTAGTGAATGGCTTCAGAATTTAAAGGCGAATTAGATTAGTACGTTTTACTAAATTGTTTCCTAACCAGTCAAATTTTTAGATATAAAAAAATATTTTTATATTAATTATTCTGAATCTATGCCCATTTTTTTTAAACTTATTCCATTTTAGCGCGAAAGCCTAACAGACATACTCACAAATTCTTTATTCAGAAACTTTCGCATTTATAATACATATTAGTGGCTCAATTCAATATAATCTGTTAGCAAGAACTATAAGTCATATTACGTTTCCTAACAGCATAAGAGACGGTACATTAGTAACGCGCCGGGCGATAAGATACAACCAGCAATTTCCTTTCTCTTCCTACTTCCTGCTCCACGCCCGATCATTACAAGTTTCGAGAACAACGGCCAGTGGAGTCAGATTAGCAGCCGTTACATAAATGACATCTCTCATAATTCGATTAATTGCCTACATACTATCGGAGCTCTGGCTCTGTACAAAGAATTAAGCTTGTTCAAAGTGAAAGCTTAATTATCTAGTTTTTTTTGTAATATCGAGCGTGACGTGAGTCGTGGGCAGTAAAACAATTATTCAGTGACATACGAGTATTATATCATCTGATTAAATGATACATACAATAATAATTTTTATAATTCGGGCTACAGGCGGTATAAAATAAAATGTCACGCCAATGGCGTCAGGTGTCAGGCAGGCTTTCTTTAAGGACTTCCAATAAATCGGTCCTTTACGACGGAGATTTTTTTGACTACTCTATGCTGATGGAAGTGTCTAGTGCAGCTTCAGCGGTTATTAGAAGACACGTCGGCGACGGTCTAGGTAAGATTATTGTCGATAGGGGGACAGACCCTCCTCTCCTTTTCGCAGATGGCTAGGATGCATCCCGATAGTTATTTAAGATTAGCTAAATAACTATTATTATCCTAACCGAGAGGACCGGGTCCCCTCGCCTCTCCTCTCTAACAAGGGGGCGGCAGATAATATGACGGAGAAATCAGTGCCGCCAGCTCCTGGCAGATCCGGGCTAGTCAAAAGATATGATGATTGTAAACAGTCATGAGTAATTACCCCAAAACAGAAAAGAAACGATAACATCAAAGTGTAGTAAAACACAAGAGAGACAACATTCATGTCAACCTTTCACGACAGTAAGCTGATTCCCACACTGTGACCGTTACAAATGTTTATATGATTGTGTTGTGTCTCTACCTTCTTACGAAAATAGTCTCGTCACGACAGCTCACAGCGCTCCCAACAAAAAGATCTCGATCTCTTTTTATTTCTTTGTAGTAAACTTTTTTTAATGACACTAAAATTTATGGAATAATTAGTACTTTTATACCGTCCTACTAATATTATAAACGTCAAAGCTTGTAAGTATGGGTGGATATTTGTTACTCTCTCGCATAAAAAACTTCAATAATATACCTAACACATCAGAATAACACACCGGCTATAGACATAAAACTTTAGCTTTTGCATATCGGTTTTGTCTGTTGTCCACGCGAAGTCTCGTGAATATGTTTAGTTTCTAACGAATGTTTTCAGTGTACATGAATAAATAATAATACGTAAATAATAGTTAAAAAAAAAAACTATGAAATGAATGTAATTCAGACCAGGAACTAGCTATTTTATTTATTGCCTTTTGCCGACGGAGGTCCAATACAGTTTTATCGGTTCACAGACGGCTGTATCTTTTTATCGCATTGACTTAGAAATTGACGTGTAAATATCAGCTTGGTCCTAGCATGCAGTCCTGAGAAAAACATCTCGATGGACGGGGGGAGCGGGGGGGGGGGGATTTGGACGGACTTTTATCAATATTCAATGCTCGTAACTCTCGTTAGTATGGAGCCCACGGCTTTCGAATCGGACTCACACTTGGCCGGTACATTTTATAACGGGGTCACACAAAAGTTTAGATTATTGATAAGGTGGGTATATTTTAAATATTGTCTGTCAACTAAACAGAACGTAATTAGGTATGAAGCGTTTAAACAATGGTTATTGTTGTAACACTGCATTGTGTTGTGTATAGTGAGTATGAAGTACAAAGCACAGCATTATGCAGTAGTACAAGAATACTTATATATCTGTTAGAGCTACTAACATATACATTAGAGGTACACCAACTTAACACCCACTAACCGGTTATGTCAATTCGACTTTTGAACAACAACACAACACGTGAAGATACGCCGATGGTGTTCCCTGATGGGACAGGCATAGCGACCGGCCTGCCACACGAGACTTACACATCGTCCTTGCCTGCTCCACACACATCGCTCGCTTCATACAAACACGCCGGTTGCGAAGACTTGACACCATCTTATTGAACGTTATCTGATATAACCTTACTATATTTAAACATATACATACTAAAAGCTATATCACGAAAAAATATCTCAAAAGTGCTAATATTACCAAGGTTACGTCAAAATTCTGTTGACGTTTATGAGGTTTTTCATAATTTTCGCTGTTAACCAAACTTGTAGATAGAAATAAACAATATAGATCCTATACCTACTAATATATTTTGTTTGTTATTAATAAGTACTCGAAGTTTTATTTCAAATATGCCTTGTAAAAAATAAAAGAAGCAGGCAAGTATATCGTTCACAAAAAAATATTAGCTTTATTGATCGATATTTTAACTTAAGTTTGGTAAATATTATACATGTCGATGTATAAAAGCCGAAGAAAGATGAAGTAAACTAAATGTGAAATAAATCAAACATTGAAAAATATTGACGAAAACTTGCATGTGAAAACAATTTTTTTTAACTAATACGAATGCAAAAGTTTGTATATCTTGCTTGTCACTTTTCTCGCAAACAGATGATAACCAAGGACGTATCTCTGACATTACACCACCGTCAAGTGATAGCTATTCTGTCGCGTTTCATGGAGTGTGATATTCCCAAATCGGATGGCCCATTGGAGTGGCCAAGCGAAAAGCGCAACGAATCTACATAACAATCATGCGGATGTCTAATCGCCTCGGTAGTTATGAAAAGGCTCCGGCTGCTTGTTTGTCTCATTATACTATAAAATGAAACTTATGTACTTACCGCGATTCTCCATATCAGGAATGTGGTGCGGTCCCGCGGGACGGTGCGGAAGACTGGGTCCGGGGCCACGGGGCGTGGGAATCCCTCCTCCTCCTGCACAACCACAGATTCCATGTTTCTGACCATGTTCCACTAATCTACAGCGCACTTAACAACAAACAAACAAACTGAGATTCTGTTCAAAATTTACAACGCTTTTAGTATCTGTACATAAGTGTTTATATTAGCATTACATATTGTATAAGCCAAAATTACCCAAGTATTTGTGTTACTACAAACTGTTGTAATATTTTAATTTCGCTAAAAAGTTATCATAATGAAGGTAATGAAATTTATGCTACACATTTCACCACTTTTTAATATTTTACCGACTTCAAAAAATGAAGATTATTAAATCGACACGTATGTGTGTTATATTATCGGAATTGCAAACTAACATGACAATCATGACAATCAAACACACATGACAATCTTCATTTTACTTTTTCATAATTTAAGGAAATTTTTGGAGTCGGGTTATTTTTAAATATATATAGCTCAGAGATATGGAAAGTTAACGATTATTTCTCACTATTTAATTATACAAATAGTAAACGTGATTTAGAATTATAAATCAAATCTACACTATTTAATCATACAAATGATAAACGTGATTTAGAATAATAAATCAAATCACGTTTACTATTTGTATAATTAAATAGTGAGAAATAACCGGTAACTTTCCATGTCTCTGAGCTAACAGTATGATGTGAACGTGATGTAATTATGAGTATCTTGTGGGTAATTTGAGCTGATAGCACAAGAACAGTCTGAATCTTTTAATTCTACCCTAGGGCACAAACATTCTACCCTAGGGCACAAACATTCTGGCAATTCCGTGTGTAGGTAGTATGAGGTCCTTCTCGCCAAATTTCGGTAGCGGCGGACATCTCTGTAAACACAAGCTATCTGCGCAGACACAAGTGAACTCTTTAGTCCCTTCTTCTCTATTCCAATGGGGATTCCCTATTCCAACCTACACATGTATAGCTACTACCAATCTAAGGCGTGCCTAGGGAGTGACGTGGTAATCATCAAAGACTAAGTACAAAAGATGTGGGTTGGGTGATATATTGCCTATTATGATAACAGACATGCGTACGTTAGTGGAAACGCCCTGGGAGGGGTCACAATCACATTTGACCTATATATATATATATATATATATATATATAGAGACGCAAGTGAATCTTTTTTGCACACTACACATCAGGCTAGCTAAGGCGAGTGATGTTTAGTAGTCCGTGCTCCAGTAGTTTAGCTACGTGAGCACGGATCTGTAACGTTAACGTAGCAGTGCTATTTTGGCGTAAACCGAATCAGGCCCCAGTTGCGTCATCCGTCATAAGCTAATAAAATTAGCATCGTAAAAGTATTGCACTTAAAAAGCAGTGCATACAAAAGTTCATAGAACGCCCATACTTGATTGTGTCTTTAAACGTGATTGAGATTCAAATCAATGATTGTGAATTCTGCAAATCTCATATTTACCGGCGGCCAAAAAACAATCACATTCTGGATTGTAGCGCTTTCACAAATCTACCTGTCTACATAACAGACCTGTAGACAGATTGAGTATTGGGAACTCCATACCCGGTTGCCCACTTCAAATGTGTAGGGTGTGTCTGCGTAAGAAATAAAATTTTTACTCATTGGAAATTTTATTAATATAAATGCTTTAAATTTGTCAACTAGAGAAGTTCTTTTAGGTCGGTTGAAGCAAGTGTGATATATTTAAAAAAAATACATCAAAATATAAACATATAATTTAAATCACTGGTTATATTTACATTGTAAAGTTCGTCAAAATACATATAGATCACCTACCAGCTCGTTGACCTCGAGAAAATAGCGAGCAAAGCAAAATCGTTACACCCTCCACAATGCAGTGACGATATCAAAAAGTTGGCCGCGGAAACACTTTATTTTCAAAGAATTATGAATGGCGCGTTTTTCAAAATGTGCATTGATGCGTTGCACTTTCACGTAAAGGCGCCTACCTCAACCAACCACACTCCACTCCACATGTTTGTTGGATATATATCCAAATATGTTTGTTTTTACTGTGGCAAAAGTATACCTACGTCCACGTGTCTATAGCGATGTATGTAAGTCTAATACAAACGTGTGCCTACTTGCGTTAAAAAGTTTTGGTTAATATTAACTAATTAAATATTAACACAAAACTGTCTAAGTTTTGTACCTATTTAATTAGTTATAAATATTAACTAAAATTTTCTGACTCGACTTATGTTAAAATTAAAAAAAATGCACTACCTACTTAGTTTAATAACATAACATAAAACTATTATATTTTACTGACACATTTACTATCTAATAATAAAATAATTTATGAATATTTTACCTCTTTACACATTTTAGGAATCAACACAAATATCCTTATAGAAATATCAGTTTCCTGGACACTTTTAGTTTCATGCACGTGTTGTCACAAATCTGTTTGCTTGTGCGGTGCCTAGCTCGAACGCATGCATTTTCGTAGCCGCAGCTGAGGACGGACTGGCACCGGGCTCATCGTGGCGCGTCGCTCCCACCCGCTTCTCAGTAGACAGTAAAAAGCACTGGCCATCGAACTAGAAGACGCCGGCTAACCGAGACACTTTACTATCTAGCTGTTACCGCAGAGTGGTCGACACAGAGAAAAGAAAATTATTTCACGCTTACTGCACAAACATATTTATTAAACGCAGGAGTTAATTAAATCTTTGGAAAGTCCGTGGCGTGAGGTGGTCGACTGATTGATAGCTGGCGCTGTTTCACTATCGCATTTTCATCTTAGTTGAATTCATAATATTACATATTACTTAATGCCAGTCAGGACACTCATCTTCAAATCATCTTTACACACGATACTTCTTTAAAATACCAATAACTAATTCGATACAAAAACACGCGCCACTTCGATTTTGTTTATTGTTTAAATGTAGACAGTGTGCTGTAGGATGTACAAATGCAAAAAAAGTGTATCTATCGAATACACGTGTCTCTTCCATGGTTTGTTTTTAAATAAAATAGGTCGTAAATTAAATTCTTATTGGGTGTATACAATAAGCACCTAGGTACTACTTACGTAGTTTAATTTGTGAAGTAACCTATGATAGCCGGCGGAATTGTGATATTATTTGTATTAAGTGTTACACTGTTATATTATTTGATTATTTTAATTTATTATATTATATAATCTTACGCTAATAAGGTTGAAATCAGAAATGCGTAAAGGCCAGTGAAATTATAATGGTATGTTAGAACGTAAAAGTTGATAGACACACGACAGTAAACAGATAAAAAGTGAAACATGCGAGATCAACCTGATAAACATCCATCAATATTCTGCAATAATACACTTTTGTTCAAAGTTTTGCTCCAACCAAGTGGTACTGAAAATATATTCGCACTGCACAGGTCCAGCCAGTCAACTGAGAGGTACCGAGCAGGATGAGCCATGCGCCAGGATCCACGGTTGGGCGCGCTCATTGTGTCCACCACAATTCAGATTCAATTTCGTTGATCAGACACGCACAGTAATAGCCGAATGTTAGTGTGTGAACAATTAGGTTTATTCGTTTATTACAAAAATTAATTTCATAAGCGTATTTTACGCTCTACCTACATCATACATGCAAACGATTTATATTTTAATTGAAAACGGTTATGATACCACTTCGTGTCTGAATGAAGTTATAAAATCGATCTTTGAAAGACGCGTATCGCGTTTCAAATGCGATAATTCTAATACTAAGAATAATTAGAAATAAATAACAATAATTTAAATTACTTCTTTTTATATGTAAATATATTTTCTAATATATGATAATAGGGGCGTAGACACTAGTTGAAATCAAATGCACGTTATATTTGTTGTAAAATAATGATATTATTTATAATGGATAATAGAAAAAGCATTTGTTTTAGACTATTATAATGTGATTCCAAACATCGATGTTATATTGATGACAGTGCAGGATGTCTCCTGCACGATTATTTAGTAATCGCGTAGGTAAACAAGTGAAAGTGCTGTAGGTATTAGTGATTGCATAATTTGAAGACCCCTAAAATCATTAATACTGATCTAAGGATGACCTTAATTATAAAACAGATTGTTGCAAATTGTCGCTCCTAGTTACTTTTCTTCGACGTATTCCGCAACACTCGGTCCCTCGCATGTCTATGTGGCCCCCAGCAATAGGTCTTAAGATACCGTACGTTATGAAATAGTAGTTGTCGTCCATCCTAGTTCCTATGCTATCCTGTAATATGTGTGCAGGTTTGGATTTGTTACTCAGACACACAAAAATGGCGGAACGGATTTAAATGAAATAGCTAGTTTTGACCCGCAATCATAAGTGGTTACCTAATCTTCTAAGCGCAGAGACTAGCGCAAAGTGCATGCATGCACGCGTATTATGTACCTATACGGGAGAGTTGAAGGGAAGCAGTCACGTGTTCAGTGACACGTGGACAGACTCGATAAAACCTGTAAAACAAATCTCCATTGTTAAAATACATAAAAAAAAAATCTTAAATTATCAAAAAATAATAAATATATTTCCCTTGTAACGCAATTGTTATCGGACTATCACCACGATATGGGTCGCTCACAAATAACTGCCGTAAAGTGCCGAAAGCTGATGATCGCTACGTAATTGATTCTGTAGCAGCATATTTTTTCTGTATGCAGTATCCTTCTTAGATAAATTTGATTATGTGCAGAGTTTTTGGAATTTTTTCGATGCTCCCATCCCGTTGGTGAGCTCTCACAGGGTATAAACCGTTTCCGCATTTTACATCTGAGATGTTTGAACATGCTTTTAGAGTATACCACTATACACATATGTATATACTGTATGTGTGTTGTTGAAAGTTCGTGTTTATTTCTTTATTTTTGTTCGTGTCAATTCCTATACCAGTTCCACACGCTGTACTATTTCTCGCAACCTATTTGGTTGTCTTTAAGAGACCGCTCTCTATCTTTATCGCTCTATCCTTTGAACAGTGTTTCATTCATACTGTTTATTAAATGTAGGTAGGATATAATACAATTGAGATCCAATCTCATATGACCGTCAGACTTGTAGCATGAGCTCAGCTCAATACCAGAACTAGTTCAATCAATCTTTGATTTCCACAAAAAATGTTCCAGTCCCTATTACGTTTGAATTTGTTACATTGAGAGTGGATTAAATTATGCCATAGATCCACTGCCTTTTGTATTGTTATCTATTGACAGACTACAATAGGATGTTTATCGTCATGCAATTTTTTTTATCCATTTAAGGACATCACAAACTTATTACTAAAATACATGAGAGACGCTAATTGTGTGAGTTAGTTAAAAATACTGAATAAACTTACCTTTTCTTTGCTTACCAATTTATTATAGATGGATATGGACGTTCTGCCAATTGAAATGGCGTCACTGGAGGTTGCCTGTATATATATTTATTGTGCAATGCTGGTGACTATCATTATTATTGTTAACTCAAACATTCTCTTTTATACTTGTTTTTATCCCAAGCAATATTCACAAGTCTAAATATACGCGTGAAAAAATATGTTAATCTTAAAGTTTTTAATGTTATTTCGACATTTCTGACAAAAGTAGAAAAAATAAAAAAGAAGTTGACGTTTATATAAAAATATATAGTTTGTGAAATTTTGTAAGTTATGTACAAAGATAACGACACCTCCGATAAGGAAAGCGACTATGAAGAATATTTGGAGAAAAATACAAAATTCACGAAGAAATCATTATCCACTGTAGGTTTCATATATTCTTCTGAGAACCACTCCGCGCGTGCACTGCGTCCTACACAGTCACTTGCTGAAAAACTTGACGAGTTAAAATTTTTTGATAACTTTCAAAACCTGGATGTAAACCACAGCACACCAGCTAAAGTCACAGCGACATGTCCTTGCGGATGCTTTCTGCGACAAACCAAGATAGGTCCGTTTAGAACGAGAGAAAAAAGGACTTTGGGCTTATACGTGTTCTCTCCCGATATTCTTAACCACCACGGGTATCATTTTAAATCAAGTCAAATAGCAATGCTGTGGAAAAAGGACTGCAGAAAGTTTCTTTGGAAAGGTAAACCGTAAATGCAGACAATAGCTTATGATCGTGCGAGGTTTTTTAATGTAATCATGTGTTATATTATTTTGTCTCATAGTAAATACAGTAATTTCTTTTGTTATAATTTTATTGGTAAATGCATTATACATTTAAAACAACTAACATTATATATGTTTAATTCATAAAATAAATAAAATTTATTGCAGTGTTTGAACAGTGTCTAAAGGCTGTTTTTCAATTCCCGGAAAACTTTCTTCGACAACCTCCCCACATGAAAACCTAATATAATCTATGATCTCAACTTTATTTTTTTCTAATATTTCATAAACGGTGTAAGATGGGTCAAGCAAGTATTCCTGAAAGATGAGACAAGTCTCGTCGTCTTCATTTGAAGCTGGTTTGTCCTTTTCTTTATCGCCGGTCCTCTGTGGGGCGCAGCCAACTATATGTTGACAGAGTTGTTTGCCAATATCTGCAGCTTCACTCGATTGTTTATACGCTAATATGGCTCCATATTTACCAGTCGAATACTCAGACGAAACCGCCGCGGCGGGGTGTGTGTATGCGGCGATCTTAACATCTTTGTTATTGGCTTTCCAACATTCTGCTCGACGCAAAACGGCATTTTCTCCTACAGAACCGATAAAGAGCGCCAAAATTTCAGACAACTTCTTACCGTTTTCGGCGGTTAGATTGCCTAGCTGCTCACTGTCCAGTTCCATCTGAAAATAAAACAGAAAATATGAGAAAGGAAATACAACAATAACCAGAGGGCATGGGGCAGAGCAGTTGTAAGTGTCAAAACGTAAGTAATACACGGAGCAGCGCGCGGTCATCGACAAGCTATAGAGCACGTATTGCAATAATAACGAGTCGTAGGGGTACGCCATCAACATTCCTTGTCGAACGCGTTTGACAAACAAACGTTTTTCGGTAATCGAGTAAACCATCAAACATCAAGCAATGGGGAAATGTATATTATCAAACTGATGTTGTTTCGAGTTTAGGGTTACCAATTACTTACATTAAAAAAAAAAACAAAATAATAAGACCAGAAAGCCAGTTAGTTATTAGATAAAACGTTAAATAAAAATTCATAAAATATCTTAAGAGAGTAGATTATTCGAATTAAATTAATTCTGAAATAAATAAATAAAAGAGCAGTCTTAATTTTTTTTTGATTATTTCTTCTACATTTTTTACATTTACCTGTTTACCTATAATCCATCTTGACTTTAGAAATAAATATATTTTAATAAAATGTTAACGTTAAACTAAAAGTACATAAATAATTGTAAAATGGCTAAGAGGGAACGTTGTTTTTTAATTAGATTTGGGGCAAACGAGAATTTGGGTAGTAATAGCTACCGCCGCTCATAGACATTTGCAAGACAAGGCGTATTCAGACGCTTTGCCGGCCTTTAAGGAAATGCTGTTTTCTTGAAGACCTCTAAGTCCAATCGGATCGGAACTACCGAGTGAGATAAAAATAATTAACACTCAAGAATATATTGGAATTAATAGAAAAGAAAATGATTTTTTATTTTTACAATAATTCATGTTTTGTAGAAAGTAAACTTTATTTTTGAATTCGTTACAATTGCATCAATTATTTACATAAACTTTAATTTACGTGATTTACTTCTCAGATTAACAAACATGTAATGTCTGACAAGCAAAGTTGATTGTGCCTGCCCAATTCGGCAGTAATGCAGCATGGCACTACCTCTTCCTTCCTACTCTCCAGTTCTTGTTAAGTGAAGTTCTTAATCAAGTCCATTGGAGGCGAGGAGGAAAAGAGGACAACGCATTCGCATGACTATGGGCATCTGTAGTCCTCACGTTTGCCCTACAATATATATATTAAAAAAACAGATTGGTGCAGTTCTGGCCCTTTTTATGTCATATTAGCAAAAGCCTTACCAGGATTTGAATGGGCAATCTACTCGCTGTATAATCTAGAACATAATTAATTTGATATATCAAATACTTTCATCTACTATAATATAAATAATTTTTGCATATTCTAAACTTCATAGATTTTCTTCTGAAAGTAAACAAAAAAACCTCTTATATTTACCTTGGTTACAGGTCCAGATGACTTTACATCCTTATGTGCAAGCTTGTAGCAAGCAAGTGTGGTATCTTCTAACATTTTATGGAACTTGTCATTTTTTGCAACAAAATCTGTCTCACAATTGACTTCCACAAGGGTGCCATGACCTTTGTCAAATTTGACAGCAATAAGGCCTTGCAAAGCTTTCCTCCCAGCTAACTTTGTCGCTTTTTCCCAACCCATAGCTTGTGCTTGATCATTCAACCACACCTCAGCCTGCAAACATAAGATTTTCATCCTAAACAAAACAGATGGTAAAAATAATATGTTTATTAATTATTTTGTAATGTGTCTGTAATGTTGATTCAGTTCGAATTACATTGAAAAATCTAATGCAGTTAATAAGTAATCGTCATAAACAAGAACAGTACAGCTATCTAATTTATAAACCAACTGCATTAAGAAAAACTTATTTGGTAAATACTAATTAAAATTTAATACCATCTGTGACATTTCACAAATTAATTATTGACAAGATGGATCATTAATTAATCAATTTACAACTATTTTTGTTCGCTTCTAGCATTTACATGTTTCTGTGTTTTCATGCATTGCTGCTCAGAGAAATTAAATGATCTAAGGTTCCGGCGGCTTTTCCTATTGTATTTTATATTCAATTACCAAGGCAAAATTGTTGGATTACAATTAAACAATACGGAACTATACATATAATAAAGAACAACTTCAGGTACATACCAATGTACCTCAAATTTTACAATCTCTTCTAGCAATGTATAATTAACATTCCATGTTGAAATGGAACATGAAAAATGTGTAATTAATGTTCCATATTAAAATGGAAAAAATTTGACATGAAAAATGCAAATACTAGGTTTGATATATCATATCTGTGTGGCCTAAGGAGAATATTGATGTCTTAAGTCTATGTGAATGTTACTCATTGCAATAAAACTACTTTCACAGATTTTATGTTTATGTGATCATGGTTGCTCTAAAGCTTCCGAAACTCTGTGACAGTCCAACTGTGATCATGGTTGCTGAAAAGCTTCTGAAACATTTGGCTAGATAAAGAATTAAATGAACCATGATAGAATCTGTAAAAGTAGTTTTATTGTAATTAGGCAGACTTGATACCAAATATATTACTTTAATTTTATATTTATCTAAATTGCACAACAGTAACTATTTGAACATATACGGTTGATATTCTTTCCCAGGAAGACACATTCCTACACATGAAGACTTGAACCACCAATTTACTAAAATAACCATGCCTTATCTGTATCATTATTATGCATCTCCAAGGCTTTTTTGCAGTTAGCAATAGTATAACCAGTCTTCTTGCGAAGTTTGGCTAACAAGGACGACTCTGCAGCTCTACAGACAGGGTTTGTGTGGAGCCTTCTCACTAGTTGAAATATCATCTGAAAATTTAAATAATAAGTAATTAAATATAAATTAAACTTACTATTACTATTTGGTTTTTGGTTTAGTCGGTTAATTTTGCAGAACATTACATGAATGCTGTGAAACTGCTGCACAAAGCTCCTTTGTTAATTTATGTACACAAAATAAATACAACTTTTAAGTAAACTGTACTAAAAAGTACTGTTGAGTCTAAGCTCTACTATGTAAGTATGTTATGATGTCATGGAGTTGTCATTCAGTCCCATCAAGGCCATGCCCATAATAATTAGTAACATTCAAAATTGAATGATGTGATTACTATACATTAGATAGCATTCATAATTCAATTTCATTTTAACTTATTAAATGATTTAATTTTTTGTTTCATAGCTTTTTAAAATCTGTATGATACTTTTTGTTCTAACTATATCGATTCCTAAAAGAATTTAAAAAGATAAATACATCGCTGTCATAGAAACGATAGTTGTTTATTCGTTAATCTGAACTATTGGATATCATAGTTCTTTCATGAATTGGCCTTGTTAAATAGAGTTTATTTAAAAGTAAGATATAATTGGTTTAAAATATCTAAAACTAGGTGATAAAGTAAATGAATATAGAACCTTTTAATCTTGTGAGTAATAAATAAAGGTAAGTTTTAATATTTTTCAATATTGAAATCCCTTTTTTTTTTTTTACAATTCTTTGGATGTTTTTTTGGTGAAATTATTAGAAAGTAACTTTTAAGATCGGAAAAATTCTAACCAAAAATCAATCCAAATCAGTTCCTTGACACTTGACAGTTGACATTGACAATAGAAAATGACTTTCATCCGTTATTATACTGTCACACACATTAGAAGTTCCACACAGTTTTGCGATCGTTTCATATTTTTTCATCGAAAAAACTTATAAGGCATATTCACCGTAAAGTTCATGGCTATGGATACACAGTAATGTCTCCAAATTTGTTTAAATTACTCCTGTATACCTGTTTCCCCTGATATCAATATTAGTGTCCTAGAGTTTTAACAGATGTCACTGCCGAGTGCAGACTTCATTTTGATTTCTTAATCTAACATGAAGTTAATACCTAGCACCTTTAAATTTGATTCCTAAATCATAATAAATAATGATGGGATAGATAAAGGACGAATGTTTGACATAGCATCTTACAGATCTTCAGATTCCGTCATATCTAAGGTTCTGTGGCCAAATGGCAAAAAATGGAACTCTTATAATTTCTCCATATGATTCTATCTCTCTGTTCGTCCGTGTATCAAGCCGTATGTCATAGACGTTTTATTCGGATAATGTGGTTAGGTACGTTATGTATAAAATTTGGAAGGACTCTAACAAATAATTCTGTGTCTTGTTTGCACCGCTACACTCAGTATGATTTTGAAACATAAATTTGATAACATGAAATTCAAGAGGGCATAGCGTTGCGGGGTTTTATTGTAAAGGTATATCTAAACGGTATGGAGCTTATGAACTTTTTTGAGTAGATACGTTGTGATGTGTTCGCTTCTAACAGTTTAAAATATATATCAGGTTTGTTTTGCTTGTTACTACGAAACCCTTCATAGGCGAGTCGGACTCGCTTTTCAACTTCAGTGATAAATGGTTATGTGCGGTGGTAAAGACTGATGATGATGGTGTAGGTCAGTTGGTCGTAGGTAAAGACACCGGACTTAAAATAAGTAGGTACGTATGTACGATAAACGAGTAAAGTAATATATACCAGGTAGTTATAGACAAAACAGTTCCTCTGTAAATTGAACAATGATTTGCACCAAAAAATTAACCCAACTTTTAAAACCTGTATTTATAATTAATATTTATTCATCTTCTTGTTTTCAAGGAATTAAAATGCAACGAAATAAACGTAAAAAAGCGCCAGGGGCATCTACACCAGATGTGAAACTTCCAATGTTACCAAAGATAAAAATGCCCGATGATTTCAAAATTAGAACGCAGCCATTATTTTCTTTACCTGAAGAAGTCCTTAAACTCCCGCCACCTAAAAGTAAGCCATCAAGAAATCAAGCTGGTGCGGCACCTAAGAAAAGATCGAGCGGTAGGTAGTACAATACTCTTTTGAGATATTCTATTCTAAAGTGATCTATCACTTAGATCACTAAAGAGTTCCAACCCCTACTGCTTTTGAACTAACGAGGAGAAAATCGAAAAAGTATATTGGGATTATAGAATTAATATAAACGTATCGAAATTTATTTCAACAAAATCGTCTTCTTAGGAGATAATGTGTGATTTTTGTTTGCTGGTACGAAACCCTTCATAGGCGAGCTAATGGCAGATTTTCTAGAACAATTTATTTCGGTCGTGTGGTCTAAAGAGCTCTCGTTTTTTTCTAGTAATGCAAAGTTTCACAGCTATGAGGAAAGCAAGAGAAGAATTTAGAAGTAAGCTGATGAATTTAATTTGCCAATCGGAACCAGGCGAGGATGGCGACTCTATTCCTTCAGGCGAAGAGAAAAATTTATTGCGTTACTATTATTACATAAGATACGGAATAGACACGATTCACGTCTCACCTCTCGACAATAAGATTATACTAAGGTAATGTATTTGTAAATGCCTTGTAAACTTTATAGTGTATAATATTAAAAATTGTTTTGTCGTCTCGTACGTGTAAAACAAGTACTTAGCACAGGGCTATGCTAACGTGGTGTGATAAGTCCACAGATATTATTCTTATTATTATTATTATTACCTACTTAGTGCGTGTGTATTTTGCGGGCTTACATAAAGGTTATAAGATGATGTTATAATAATTTTAGGTTGTCTGAAGGCTTAGTAGGAGGTAGTGCCATGCTGCATTGCAGCGGAATTGGGTCGGCACGTCTGGGGAGGTACCATTCGCTCACATGACACTGCCGTAAAGTGTCGTGTTCGGTGTCGCGTTTCGTACGGTTTGTGAGTAGACGGTGGCCCATTGGAGGAGAGGTGGAAAGGGGGGCGACGCATCGACATTGTAATTATGCGGATGATCATAGGCGTCCGAGTCGTAAGGAGGCTACGATTCCTAAACTAAAAATTAACTAAAAATTAGAATGTACGAAAAACGCCATGTGTTGTAAAAATAATGCACCATTTTTGGAGAAGGTACAATAAAATCCGTTTTAGATAGACTCATGTGGATGTAAATAGAATAGAAAGGAAGTTTGAAATTCTTCTACCTTTTTTTTAAATGTCTTTATATTTAGGGACCTTTGTCACATCAGGTGATTACGACGGTCCTATCGTAAACTAAATTCAATATTACACCACCACCAAAACAATCTCGTCTTAACCCATAACTAAACAATGTCCTGCCTGCCACCGACACTGGAGTACTTAATATGCTAAATACTCAACAAAATGCTCAAATTCTACTAGTTAATTGTGAAATTTAAAACTACGAGAAGGTGTATGTTTGTTCTTTATTATTTTACAAAAAACCACGGCAACGATTTGGATGAAATTTGGCATTTGATTACAACCGGGAATAATATATTTTGAAAAATAAAGGGTGCCTTGTGATAGATTTTACTTGGGCGAAGCGGGAATACTTTTGGGGCAAGACTTAGCCAGTAAATACAATAGTAAATCCTATGACCTATGCGATTTCTTGGGCCCGAAACGCAAGTTTTTTCTTCGCAGTCGAAGGGCAAGTTACTTTGGGAGTCTGACGAGGTTGCCTCGAAGTGGAAACCACATTTTAAAACAACGTTAAGCGACATACAATATCATTTATTGCTAGACTATCATCACCCGCAGATACACCCGTGTAACTCCGGTCCTATTAGTCGCACCGTCATGGTATATAGCATATAGCCTTCTTCTATAAATGGATTATTCAACACCAAAAGATTTTTTTTATTCGGGTCAGTAGTTCCTGAGATTAGTGCGACCGAACAAACAACCTCTTCTGCTTTATATTATTAGTATAGATAATGCTATTGATATTTTATGTAATTAAATAAGGGTATTTAAACCTTCAATGACAATTTCGTATTATGCTCAAGTTGATGCCAAAATATTTTATTTCCCTACCTGAAATATACTGTACATATTACATAAAAGTATTTACTAAGTTTTATGTGCAGTAACTTTTATTTTTTATGAATAAGAATCTTGTGGATTTTGTAGTTACGTTTACTTTAAGGGTACACAATTTAATTTCACTGAAGCTGAAAAAATGGAAAAAAACTTTATTGACATGTACGGACGAGATGCGAGAAGATTTCATGATGAGTATGAAAAAGGCGATTGTTGAATTCGTTCTAAGGGATCCAAATACGGTACCTATCTTATTGATAACAAATAGTTAACAAAGCAGATATGACATAGGTATTGGGACCGCTTTTGTTCGTGACTTCCGTAGGTAGAAATATTGAAGTATAGTCAGAATCTGGCCGAGAAAAGGGTGTCGAAATGCTGAATGTTTAAGCTACTATGCGATCTCGTGGAGTGGCATGTGTCATTAAACTTTAGAGCTTAACGAATGCAAAAAATATTTTAAAGATATGTTTATTCGTCTTACTTTAACTTAAAGTTCCAAAATACAATTTTATACACAGGAAGAATCATTAGAAGAAGAGGACACACCGCTGAAGCAGGAGTTGGCCAAGAAGGACGACGCGTGGCGCAATCGTTACGCGGTCGCACAGCAGTACGCTGCTAGGAATTTGCACTGTGTCAACCCTTGTGTTGCTCAGATATTGCAAGTGTGGTATAAACAGTTCAAGTAAGTCTCAGTATTTTCACCTAAACTTGTATTACAATGCCAGGCAAAATTGCATATTGTAACGCAGTGATTAGATGTATCGTCGGAGGTTTGGGATTGCGGTGAATCCATCCGATGGTTTGATACAAGCCTACAATATATGCAGTCCACATACGTGGATACGGTCTTCACTTTTTAAAACAGAGGTACACTGCAATAAGTTCCTTTTCCAGGGCGGAGAGGAGTAGATACCATCTAGGACACCACAACTCTCAATCTGTCCTGAAAAGGGCATGACTAAGCACTTTCACTAAGGGTCTAGCGATTTCATGTAGAGAATGTTTGCTGTAATTTTCCCCAGTGACCTTCGGCTCATCAGCATGAAGGACATAATGACTATCAACGAAGCGTACGAGCTGCAGGACTTCTGTTTCGTGTGCAAGAGGCACATCGACGCCGCTTCGAATGTGCTGACGGTGCAGTGGATACCCACTATACAAGCGATCTTTCTACAGGTACAATAATACTACCAATGCAATGCAAACAAACAAAATTATCAACATGTTATTCATTGCTAATGATTATCATAGACAAATAAAAAAAAAACAGAAAATTATAGGTACGTTTAAAAAAATATTCTCATCACCGGCGTAACTAGGGATGTTTAGAAATGCAGTAAATTTGACGTCAAGTTAATTTTTTCAAATATAATATATGTAATAGATTTGCGTGGCCCACATTGTCTTTATGTTTCTTTTATAGTATAGGAGAACAAACGAGAAATCGGAGCCCTTCTGCGAATGTCGACGCCCATGAACATCAGCATAATTACGATGCCGATGCGTTGCCCCCTTTTCACCTGCCCCAAAAGACCACCGGCTACTCACAAACCGCATGAAACGAGACGCTGAAGATGTCACTTTACGGCGGTATTATGTGAGCGAGGGGTACCTCCCCGGTCGTGCCGGCCCAATTCCGTTGCATAGGAGAATGTAGTGTCATGCACCATGCATGGCACTACCTCCTCTTATGCAGCATGGCACTACCTCTTCCTGAAATGTATGTATGTAACTTTATATACTTTAATTTTGCTAATCATTTTGGGCTTATGCAAATAAATATATTTGTCTTTTTCATTTTTCTTACTAATAGGTAGACATATTGTTACGTCGTTTTTTTTTTTCTCAAATTCTTATGCAGTATGTTACATCAATGCAGAGTGATCGAGGACTCGCGTGGGAAATAGGGATGCGGGTAAAGGAGTGTTATATTTTGTTAATAATTGGTGAAGGCAAATATCTGTAGTACGCGTTTCGATGGAAGACTGGTGTTCAACCACCTTAGTTACTTGTATAACCTTAACTTACTACTTCTAATTATACTATGTATAAAGTGAGGATATTTATGTCCATTTAGAAATAGATGATGTTTGATTTTTCTGTTACAGTAAATAGTTATTAGTTGTAGGTTTTTATTGTGGCTGGCGTTATAGGCATATTTGGTTACAATATACTTATATCAGAAATGACAATTTCTGAAATCAATAAAAATATTATAAGTAATCTTCAGTAATTGATAGTATTTTAATATGTTAGTGGAACAATTTTTAATTCAGGGACATAAGAAAAGACAGATACCTGAACCAAAACAAGCGGCGAAGATGAAAAGATTCTACAATTGTGTCGCTTGCATCATGACCTACAACCTGCAGACATTGTGCTTGAAGTCGATGAAAGATTTTACAGAGTATATACTGGACGTCGGGGTTAGTCACTATTTATTTTATAAAGCCTCATTCATGTTCCAGCTTTTTCGTCGGATTAGAGTTAAAGTGTTGCACCGCCTGATGGGAAATAGGTTATTATTTATTGTACCAAGAATCAGAAATATAAGCTAACCCATTATGAAAATATACTTAATCCTTCATCTAATTTTAATTTGGCTGTAAATGTAACAGCCATTAAGATTGATGGACGAACATGATGCCTTTTTCCTGTTGATGCGGGGATATGCATTTACGCGCCTTCATTGGCCCTGGGTGCCTTCAGTGGTGTGTGCGGCAAGCGGCACATTGTAGTGACGAATACGCACAAAACCCACCGCGAGTGCCATGTTGAGGTGCCCCGGAACATTCAGGGAACCTCGACGGATAATCAGTCCCCTAAGGAACCGATGCCCCCACCACATAAGGGTTGCCCCGTACGACAGGCCAACCCCTCCAACTTTGAGACACAATAGAGAGTACAATGGGGTGAGGTTACTATCCTCGCCCCTTACTCCGTGCGCGAAAGCACGGCATAAAGTTTCCCTTTTGTCCCCTCTTCTTATAAGAGGGTTACAAAGACCGCCTCCTCCTCTTGATCTTTAGCTCCCTATTTTTATAAGACGGATGCAAAGAGCATTCTCCTCGGTTCAATTGTCTTCGCCTGGGTCCACCCCAGGCTACTACAGAGCACCACTGCCACGACAAGACGAACACGACGCCTAGTTTGATGTAGCTTAGGCTAAGTTACTTGGATTTATTTCTATTTATATAAAACGTATTGGCAATTATTTCATAAACATACAGTGCGAAAAATACTGTTTTGATGTACAGCATGTCGTGATGTACAGCATGTCGTGACATACAGCATGTCGTGATGTACAGCATGTCGTGATGTACAGCATGTCGTGATGTACAGCATGTCGTGATGTACAGCATATCGTGATGTACAACATGTCGTGATGTACAGCATGTCGTGATGTACAGAATGTCGTGATGTACAGCATATCGTGATGTACAGCATGTCGTGATGAACAGCATGTCGTGATGGAATGTGAACGAAATGAAGCATTTAGACTGGCTCATATTAATAGAAGAAGAATTAAACGTTTTCGTCTACTTAATACCATTTTGGCAATCCCGTCGGCGGAAGAAATTAAAATTATTGTTAAATTGTATAAGTTAAGTTTAATAGATTAGAAATTAGTGTTTACCTTAGTTATTTGTATTGTAAACTTGTGAACTTATGGAACGATGTGGTCGCTCATTGACAAAGTTTTTTAATAAAAAAAATACTTTGTTAATTACATGAATTTTTTTAGGGAATAAATCAAGGCTTTATTATAAATTTAACATTTCAAAATGAAGCCATCGAGTTTGAGCCATCGTTCAAGCAGTTCAAGAATCAGCTAAGTCTCTTGTACGAATTCATAATCGACGCGTGCAGGCAGTCGCCGCGCCTGGAGACCATACTATACCAAGATTATTATGGCACTGGAAAGTCTATTTTAAAGGTATGGTAATAAAGTATCAAGTTAATCGAGAGTGTGGGCAATAGAGTTAGGACTTCGCTGCAGTTACTTATATGTCTGAAATATGGTGAGGTTGTTTATTATAGTATACACATATTCACTATTGGTTAATTACAGACGGAATCAATGAAATGTATGATTAGTGTTGCTCTAATCATGGAGAATTCATTCAAGGACGATGAAGATCGGCACAATACTTTTTCGTCTTTTACTCCTTACTATCCGTTGTCACAGTATTGTCTTCTCTCTCGCATGTCCCCTTTCACACAGTTCATTCATCTTTTCTCATAGCTGCACAAGGTGTCCATGTCCGTACCGTGCAAATCTTTTGTTCCTTAGTTTATCTAACACTGATGCTAGTTTCCAGGATCGTAAGGTATATCAGGACTCTAACATCGTTCTTTATACACCACCATAAAATTACATTTTAGTGAGCCTTCCAAATTTACTCTCACCAAAATTAATTTATTCACATGCAATTTGATGAGTTGTAGACCGAACTATAGCTACTATTGGATGTATGATTTCAGTCCGAACAGGTTAATACGTGGTGATTGTTTCCTCATGTTACTGGAGTCCTACCAATACACAGTCTTCTTATACTCCCACAACGTATTCTGTATTTTATGTGAAAAGAAAGCCAACAGATATTCGACGAGCTAATCGATCGTGTTGTGTCGGTTATTTTCGTTGCGTATCCGTCAAGTTGAATTTGAGCAAAGAGTTTCTAATCATCGATGAGTCCCAGCAAGCTTGTGGTCACGGTCACGTTGTAAAAGTGAATTAAAAATGCCTATACTCGACCCCGAACGAAGAAGTGATTATAATTTACTGAAGTGACTATACTTTTATCTAGCCAGTAATCGACAGTGATTTGGTGAAAGGGTACAAGGAAAGGATTACTAATTTGATAAATGAGCAGATGGTTGGTCTGGAGCTGAGGGTGCAGGACTTTGATGACTATGTGTGCTTGCTCAACGGCCAGGTTAGTGTTCGTATTTGGTTTTAAGTCATAGATATTTATTACTATTATCATTATTTATTATTGTTGAGTAGGAGTTGGTTCATTCTTAGATAAATAAAATACGAACTTAGGTAAACAAATAAAATGAAATACGAACTCCCCGCGACTGCGAAATTCTCGTTCACGCAATAACGTCCTGATGAAGTGATGCAGTTGTGTTTCGCATGGGTCATGTGGTCCCGCTAGCCCCACGGGCTCTAAACAAATGATGTAGATGCACATCCACGATTATTTTGTTTACAAATGTCGGCCTGCCCTTATCTATTCTTTCGCCTTGCATATCGTAAAAGAAAACTTGCGTAGTCACCATTTATTGTGCTTTGTATTTGCATTATGAGAGTTCTACAAAAAAATTACAAAGAGTTTTAATGTACATTACTAAACCCCCTCTTTCCGCTCGGGTGTTAGTGAGTTGCATTATCTATGTGCTTCATCTGACAGGTCGAAAGATGAAATTTTCACAAATTGCTGCTGTAGTGGTAATTGGAAATGAAAATGTTTTTGTTCAAAATGGAATTATAAAAACAATTTTTTGAACCTTAGTAAAAAAATAACTACCATCGGGTCAACTTTGTCCTGAGAAGGACCGGTGAAACAAAGTCTGCACATTTTTATATAAGTATGTACATAATTCTTAGTAATGACAATTGGTCATCGGTCATTCCGCTTTAATGTTTCAGTCGATGGAAGAAGTGGAACAATTCATTCAATCCATCCCTGAGAGAACGTTCGAAGAATATTGCGAGGAGGCCGTAAAATATGTAAACATGAGCAAGGAAATTCCATCGAAACTGGAGGGTACGATCGTTATAGGCATGTTCCGAATGCAGAGAACCGATCTGATCGGCTCCCTGCGCGGCGCCGCCACGCGCCTCGCCAACACCTTGCTGCGCCGGATGACGGACGATTATCAGAATATGGTTAAGTCGTAAGTTTCTATGAAACATAATCGGTTTGCTTCGTATGAAATCCAAGTTGGCAATTATACATTGGATCAAATAGTAAGGGTATTTTTGCCGATAAAAAGTGTTTATACATGGGTCCTAATATTAGGCTCGACACTTGGATGCCCACTGTTGGCCACGGCCAATCTCCTATCAAACAGGAAGGGTCGCGGTATGATCACAGTTCACATGAGCTTTGGCATCGTTTATTGTTTTACTAGCCATTCGTACCTAAATTTCTATTACACTTCTCTACCTTAAGTAGATTGTTTTCAGAGTAACACTATATACAATTGCGCTGAGTTAAATTGCTCCTTAAACATTTTTCGAGTTCCACTAAGGATTTGCGCATGATTCGCGTGACGGACTCTCAATTGGTAACTCGTAGAATATACGAGGAGTACTCGGCCACCGCCAACACGCTGCTGACGCCGCCGCCGGACACGGCTGCTCTGATGAAGCTCATCGACTACTGCCAGAAGGTGGAGGCCACGGTGCTGGACGAGATGGAGGACAAGCTGCGGAACGCCATGAAGTACATCATGTTTCTTGGTGACTACACTGCGTTTAGCCCGTTGGAGCTGAAGTCGAACAACCAGACTTTCCATTGGCAAGTGTTTAACATTTAGTTCAGTAATAATTACACTTTAGTTTAGTAAGAGGCGCGCTCAGCAGCGTTGCAGCGGGAACGGCCGCTCAGGTACCTCTCGCCAACACGATACCGCCGCCTACCTATGATAGGTACGCAATTTTGGTTTGTGCGCTTTGTGACCTCCCGGTGAGATATTTGAGGGGTATCAGCTGCATTTCAATTATGCGGAAATAGACGTCGGTATTCACAAAAAGACAAGTTCTCGTTTGCCTCCTTATTCGATAAAAAAAAATTGACGGGTTTCACATGGGGTCGTGATTTTTTAGGTATGCGCGTATGCCTGGAGTGATCGAGGAAAGTAAAGTTATTTGTGATCAGAAGACACTCGAATATCAAGAATTACTAAAGGTAAGGATTTTACTATTTAATCTCGAAAACGAAAAATCTTTGTTTTTTAGTTTTGGCTCTTGATTGTAATTATCTACCTACATACAGCACTTGCCCTTGTGTAATTTTTAGACATAAACAAGACAAAATGAGAAAATGACTACGATCGAAAAATATATGATACTGTTACTAGACGCAAGGCTACTAAATCAATATTGTTACACGATAAGCGCACGTTTCAGCCGCTAGATGACGTGAAAGTACACGCACGCTTTCTATAGAGGCCCCCTCCAGAGACATATTTATTACAGGTATCCTTTGGGTGGGAATTACCCCTCGCTTACATGACATCGCCGTAAAGTGACAGCCATACCTTTTGGTTCGGCGCGGTTTGCGAAAAGGAAGGATGACAAAAAATCTGCATAACAATTGTACGGATGTCTAAGCGTCGTAGTGGTCAAATACAAACGACTCGTTAGTCCCCCTTATACCTTATAAAAATTTAATTCAAAATCTATATAAACTGTGTGAATGGTCCAGGTGCGCATCGCAAAATTCATCGATGATCTGGATGAATACGAGAAGCGTAGCCACGAGCTGCAGTACTGGGGCGACATCAATGAACTCACCAAATACGTGACTCGGGCTCGGCGCTTGGACGAAAAGTTAGTGCCACAGATGTCACAGCCTTCGGACCCAGTGTCCGCTTCTCTTATGAATATGGCGTGCCAGGTAGCATACCCACTGCAGTGAGGCGCCGGCCTTCCATAGTAATACAATTACGGACAATAGGATAAATAATCAGGAAGGGTATATCAACATATATCAGGAACAACTACATATGCAAGCTGCGCAACTGTCGAGTTTTACAAACTGTTTGGAATCAATGTCTACTTGTAGTTTATGAAATATAATCATTAAAGTATTTTCGCAGGCTATCAGAGGCTCTGGTCAAGATAGATCAGTTTAATGAAGAGGAATTATCCTTTGGGTGGGAATTATCTCAGTATCCTAAAAGAAAGACGATATACGAAAGACTTGCTCCTTTCAAAAAGTTGTTTGACGCAGGTTACGATTTTCTTCAGAAATATAATGATTGGATGACTTCTAAGGTATGCATTTTTCAAAGTAACGTGCCGGATTTTATTATTCTCAAAAGCTGCGAAACAAAGATTTATCATACTAGGGAAATTTTAACATTTTATAAAGGATGGAAACTATTAGCCGGTATGTAAGAAATTGCTTAATAATAAAAAAATACGATAAAGAAATAAAATTACTTACTTATTTTATATATTCTGTATTAGTTATTAGTTGTTTAAATAATAAAATCGTTAGGTGGGAAGTTACGATCCGGAGGATATTGAAGGTGATGTCAGCTATTTCTACAAAGTTGTCTACAAATTGGAGAAGCAATTTCAAGATGTCCCTGAAGCATTCCAATTAGCTCGATCTGTGAGGTATAGTTATCAAAACTTGCATAACATCTAGATTAATCTGTTTATAACTTAAAACCTTGTGATCAATTTAAAGATTTGTTTCTAGTACGTTTACATTTGTGAAAATTATATACTTACGCAAACATAAATTTTCACTTAAATTTTAGAGACAAAATGGAGGAATTTAAATCGCATATGCCGATTATTCAAACTCTCGGTAATCCAGGGATGAAACCACGCCATTGGGAAAAGATATCGGATATCGTCGGCTTCCCAATCCTTGTCGACGATGAGTTGTCGCTAGAGAAAGTTATTGATTTCAATCTGGACGATTACATCGAGAAGTTCGAAGGTATTTCCGAAGCAGCGACCAAAGAGAATAACCTAGAGAAGGCTCTCGATAAGATGATGAAGGAATGGGCGGACCTCAAATTTGAAATTTTACCTTACAAGTGAGTTGTAATGTCAACATGAGCTGGACGCTGTATATAACGTTAGCTAAACTGCATAAAATGTTTCCAGGGATACGGGCACGTACATTTTGTCAAGTATCGATGAGATACAACTTCTGCTAGACGACCACATTGTCAAAACGCAGACGATGAAAAATTCGCCCTACATTAAACCGTTCCAGGAAACAATTTTGTAAGGGGTTTATTTTAATCTAACATACGTGTTTATTTTAAGTGCTACCTGACTATGTAGATTTAAGCTGAATGCTTAAATAAGTAGGAAAATGAAGTCTTGCAGTCTGTCGTAAATTTCTCGAATTAATATTTTTTTTATACTATAGGTGGACAAACGAACAATCAGAGGTTTTTCACGACTGCCGACGCTCACGAACATCAGCTTCATTACTATGCCGATGCGTCGCCCGCCGTACTAACTACTCGCAAACCGAAACACGACACCGAAGATGTCACTTTAGGCCGGTATCATATGAGGGAGAAGTACCTCGGACTGTCCTACTTCCGATACAATGCAGCATGGCAGTACCTCTTACTAAATAAAATAATCTGATGATGAGGATTGTATAGGTATTTTGCATCTGCTTTCGCGTGCCAGTCGCACGCGCACATTTATTCGTTACTCAAAGAACCTTATGGTTTGTAACACAAGGTGTCGTATCGCGAATGACATTGGGTATGTTCAGGTGTATGTTGAGCAGTGGTGTTTTATGTTGTTTAAATTAATGTTAGGTCTATAAAAGTTTGCGATAATTTAAACATTAAATAATGTTCTAGTGACTGGGAAAGTAAATTAATTCTACTCCAAGAGATTCTTGATGAATGGCTTAAAGTTCAAGCGACGTGGATGTATTTGGAACCAATATTCTCTTCACCAGACATCCAACAGCAGATTCCCGAGGAGGGCCGAAGGTTCAGTGCTGTTGACAAGGTGATGATGGCTTATCAATTACTAGCCACGTAAAAATTACAATGCTCGTATCTCATAAGAATTGTTATATTTTTCTCGGACCCACATTTCTATACTAACATTATAAATGTTGTTGTTTGTTGCTAATTTGTTGCTTGCATTGTTTGAATAGGTCTCGCACTGGACCGATTTGAGAACTTTTTTTACTGATGAACATAAGCCATATAATATATTCTAAAACGTTATAAATGCCATATTTTGTGAAATATCTGCGCGAAGCTGCAATGGACTGCTAGTATGCCAATAAGATAGATATTAGATGTATCTAATCGGTAATATGTTCTTAGATGTGGCGTGAAATTATGAAGGTCGCGTTCGCAGAGCCGCGAGTTTTGGACGTCATTACCATCGAGAAGATGTTGGACAGGCTGCGTAAGTCGAACAGCTTGTTGGAGATGGTACAGCGAGGTCTGAATGCATATTTGGAGAAGAAACGTTTGTACTTCCCGCGCTTTTTCTTCTTGTCAAATGACGAACTATTGGAAATATTATCGGAGACCAAAGATCCTATGCGGTTAGTGTGTTCTTTATAGAGTATATGTTCTTTATATCATTACAATAAAATCCGTGACATATATGAGTAGTAAGAGGTAGCCCACGTTGCACTGCAGCCGAATTGGACGGCAACTCATCTGCATGGCGGATGTGACAGACGTCTGTGGGCGTCGGTAGCCGTTGAAAGGCTCCGATTTCTCGTTTAACCCCTCATGAAAAAAAAATAAAATAATGTGCTAGTTTTCAACCCGACAAAGTATTTAATGTAAAAAATCTGTACTTAATCGAAATAAAAATCTCTGATATTTTTGAAAGTTGCCGTGAATAAAAGCATAAAGAAACAAGATTGTAATGTGCTCGTACTAAGTATTCAGGTACGTCCCGGCAATCTGCCTTCACTGCACTGTCCATTGCTAAATGCATTTTTGGGTATGGTTAGGTTAGGGTTAGGTTAGCGCTCCCCACCACGGTTCAAGTCCTGTCGTGGTGGTGGGGCTCAGTAGTCTGGGGTGGGCAAGGGGCGAGGATGGGAAACTCACCCTATTGCACTGTCTCCAAAGTAGGTGGGGTTGTCCTGTGGTGCGGGTAGAGAGCCCCATCTGTGGAGGTGGCGTCGGTCCCTTAGGGGGCTGACAAGCCGTCGAGGTGCCCCGATGATTTGTTGTGCTGAGGCACCTCACTAAAGGTGGCATTGATGGCACTAGCGGTGGTTTTTGAGGGTATTCTGCGCTATGATGACCACTGGACCCCATTCAGGGCCAAATGCGTTGCTTCGCTTCATAAAATAAAAAAGGGTTAGGCTACGGCTAGTTTAGGTTTATCATAGAATTTGGCAAAAAGTAAGAATTTACAGTACAAATATAGGAATAAATCCAAAAATGGCTAAATTTCACTGAAAAAAAAACTATTACAAACATAAGTAATCTTTTGGGTAAGTTTGGTTTACGAGCGATCCTATAGAAAATCTTTATATGATTTTCTAAGTCAACTTCTAAGTCTAAGTCCAATTCTAAGTCAATACTTAGAATTATGATATTCTATCCTTCAAGACCTTACAAACCAGTTTTAACTTGATCCATCCAGGCGATTTCGAGAAATGGTCTTGACATAATGCGGCTTGTGTAAAGAGTTTTTAAAACAATACTTGTAGCTCCCGTGGATCTCTGGGTGCATGGCCGCTTTCATCGTTCAGGTGGGAAACACCCTTATGGAAGGCGGAGGCTGGTGATGTATGGAGCTAGCGGATGATAATGCCGAATACCCATTAAAACACCTGAGCGCCAACAACGCCACATTCGATGAGATGACTTAATCCGTATGGCAACATGACACCACGACGGCTGTTGGACCACAGTCTGACTGTACTCTATGTTCAGGGCTCGTCGAGGCGGTGGGGACTGTAAAACGCATACTCCATTAATAAATAAAATACTTTTAGTGTACAACCTCACCTGAAGAAATGTTACGAGGGTATAGCGCGGCTGTCGTTCACTGAGGAGCTGGTGGTGACACATATGAAGTCGTCGGAGGGCGAAGTCGTGGAGCTCACTATTGTTATAAACACGGCCGCTGCCAGGGGACAAGTAAGTTATATCTGTTTTTTGTTACATTATGATTTCATTAAACTTTAACTTTTTAATTTACGCAACGTGTTAAAGAATTTTGTGCAAATAACGGAATTGTTTTTATTTTGTAAAAACTTTATCATTATCGTTGATCTTCAAGATTATTCAAATAAATTTTATAAGTCATCATTCAATCGTTCATTCAATCATTCATTTGTGATGTTGGCAGGTGGAGAAGTGGTTGCTGGAGCTGGAGAAATCGATGAAGTCATCTGTGCACCACGTCGTAGCGCTGTCGTATGATGATTATCTGAACACGCCTAGAGAAAAGTGGGTGCTGATTTGGCCCGGACAAGCGGTACATATTTTTGTATACACTCAGAATGTTACATTTACATTTAGCCCCTTAAAGAGAACATTTAAACATGATTTTACACATAAAACTGTCTTCTTAATCTAAATTAAATATTTTTAATAAGATGTGTGTGGTCTTAATGGGTTTGCAATAATTAATAAGTAAAAAAAATATTTATTTAGCAATAGATATTATAATTTTACATTAGTGGTGCATGTATGTGGTCTCTAAACTTGTCTAAGCCTGTGTTGTGAAGGCCACGTGATGAAAAATTTATTTGTTTAATGGAATTTTTTTCGTAGGTGCAATGTATAGCCATGACGTTCTGGACATCGGAGGTGACAGAAGCCATCCACGTCGACGTAGCGGCCATGCGCGCCTATTGGAACAAATGTAACTATCAGATCTCGAAAATTGTTGATCTCGTCCGCGGCGAGCTTAGTTTACAAAATCGGATCACACTTGGTAAGTAGACTCACTTTTTTCTACTTTAGAAGCGAATTTCTTTTAGCAATAATAGAAAAAAAACTTTCTAAGGAAACTCCATACCACTTATTTGGAAAGAACTAATCAATGACACGACGCACAGCTATGCACTTAATTTCTTTTTTCATCTCTCAGTTACATGTACCTATCGAGCGTAAATTTTATTTTTTCAAAATCATACTACAATATGTTTTAACGGTTCACAAAATAAATATTTTCCAAATTCCAAACACACGTTACTCAGAATCTCTGAGTAAAAATGTCTGTTGAGTTTTCTGTTATTGGTCTATGCTTAAAATATATTTTCATCAGTCGGTTGATTGTTTTACAATATAGAGTTACGTAATATTTGGTGTAATTTGTGGAGGCGCTCTGGTGGTGCTGGACGTGCACGCGCGCGACGTGCTCATGGAGCTGATAGAGCTGGAAGTGCGGCTGGACAACGACTTCAACTGGCTGTCGCAGATCCGGTACTACTGGGAGGTAACATGCACTCTACTGGCATGGACGACAGGACATTTCATGCATTTCGCCATACTTGTTTTGTTGGGTGCAAATAGTCTTAAAGGTCATTAAACTTAAAAAATAGGCGTAAAATGGTCTAATCCGGTGAACCATTGCGGCAAAAGCATCGTCAACAGTAGTCGGTCCCTTCTGGAGAAAAGACCTAAAATTATCGAAGAGCTGTTGCGTACGGGTTTCTATGGTTGCATAGTATAGATTCAGTGACATGTGTCCAGTGTGGCGTATGTAGATTTTGTCATCAGATTTTTTTAATGTCTGGAAAACCAGATTTAGGTCAAAATCATCATGGCCTTGCCATACACAATACACTACAGATTATAATAAACTGTGATAAACCAAATCATTGACATTTGTACAATTTACAGCGTACGTAACAACACGTATCTAACACAACTGTGTGATCGTAAGCAACCATACGATTTCGAATACAGTTTTACTGCGTATTGAAGTAAAACCTTTTTGTGGATACTTAAACATTATTATTTTAATGAAGAATGTGACAATTTTGCATTAACTAATGAGATGATATTTCAGGAGCAAGAGGAAGACAAGAGTTACCAGATCGCGACGCGCATGATCAACTCGCAGCTCATGTACGGGTACGAGTACCTCGGCAACACCGGCCGGCTCGTCGTCACGCCGCTCACCGACCGCTGCTTCAGGACGCTCTTCGGAGCTCTACACTTACATCTAGGTGAGATAGTAGATGATACTCCAGGAGCAGGAGGAAGAAAAATATCTAAAACGTGGCTCTAGTAATACGAAACGTAAATTGCCTATGAGAGAAAGACGAAAAGAAAATGTATGCTCGCACCTCTCTCTTTCTCTTACAGTAATATTCGAACTAAAACTCTGTATATTTCTATCTCCTCTAACTTATATCATCCTCTCAACTTCAGTTCGCGCGTATCTTCCTACCTTGAATAACCTGTATCTCCCTTTTCACGTCACGCATTCACCTAAGTCAAGTGTGTGCAAATAAGTAGATAATTCTCCGACGATTTTTGACATGCATATCAAACATAAGCAATAATACTTAACCGGAAGAACACTTTGTACAAGAGCGCCTCAGAAATACATCTCACGAAATGGACGGACGCTATTCACTTGCCTTCATTAATGAAGGCTTTTATACCCTTATTTTTTATAGTATAGGGGGAAAACGAGAATCGAAGCTTTTACACGACTACCGACGTCCATAGCATAGCATTATTGTCATACAAATGAGTTGCTCTCTTTTCCACTTCCCCTCCGATGGGCCGCCGGATACTCACAAACGACACTAAACTTTATAACGGTATAGTTGTCACTTTGCGGCGGTCTCATATCAGTAAGAGATATCTCCCCGGTCGTGCCGGTCCAATTCGGCTGCATTGCAACATGTGTAAGGCTAACGATGTTAAACAATGTATCTAGACGACCGGCTGGCTCAGTTGGTAACGTGGCGGTTAATCCGCGTGTTACGCTAGAGGTCGCGGGTTGGAATCCCGCCTAGGTCATAGATATTTATATATGTGTTATATGTATTTCTATAATAAAAATCTTAAATATATAATATTTCTTAAATCTTTAAAAATATTAAATATATTTCCGTTGTCTAGTACCTGTAACACAAGTCCTTATGGTACTTAGCACAGGGCTTGGCTAACGTGGTGTGATAAGTCCACAGATATTATGTTATATCGAAATCTACTATTATACTAAGGATCCAGGAACAAAAATACCTGTACATATATTTTGGGGTTTTTTCTGAAGTAAATACGACTTACTCATGACTTTCCTTAACCCTTCGTAGAACGAAATAATTTTGTGATCATTGTTTAATGGTTCGTATGTTGTTAGATTACTTAGTATTTTTATTCAAATACGGTCCTTTTTATACTAACTCACATATTCTTCTTGAAAACTACACAACATTTTTAAACTAGGTGGTGCGCCTGAAGGCCCTGCAGGAACCGGAAAGACCGAAACCACGAAAGACTTGGCAAAAGCTGTAGCGAAACAATGTGTCGTGTTTAACTGCTCTGATGGACTGGACTACATTGCTTTAGGGAAATTCTTTAAAGTGAGTTATATTCACCCTAACTGATATAATCCTCCTAAGGACTATAGTAATATATAATGAGTATAGTGTTTTGTAAGATACTGTACAAAATCACAGAGCGCAATCAGTACTCGATTCTGATTCCGAATATTTAAAAAATAGGAACTATAAGTTGTACCTAATTAGCGATTCTTACGGTTGACCCAGACCGGGGGCCACTATTCGTACGCACAGCTGACGCGCCCGGAGCCTTTACCCTTGGGCGCGTGAGTTTGTATCGCTTTCATGCTGTGAACTTATTTTTTGAAAATAATGAATTTAAATTTGGTGAAGGTTACTATGTAATTATGGAATATTTACATTATCAATGAATATTTACATTACCAATATTTTATAAATATTGCATAATTACTTGTTGTTATATATGATTAAAGAGGAACAGTAACAACTACATTGTCCTAACGAAATATAATATAATATAATACAATAATAATAATAAAGAAATAAAATATAATATCTTACAATTCACGTTGTATGTAGGGACCATGCGCGAAAAATAGAGACATCACTGACGCAACATTTAGGCATTCTTAAGAATAAAATAAAATAAGTCATCAAAAGAGGATTAGGTGTGTACCCCTTAATTATTTGTCATTGTCATTAAATTGCAACGTGTGCGATAATTAGTTGTGATTTTATGTTTCTTTTAACATAGCAATCGGACATACTTTCTGCTAACGGAGCAAATCGAGCAGCGTGCGCCCTTAGGTGCCATCATAAGGTGTTATTACCAAAAGCCATCCGCATCCATATAATCATTTATATGGTCAGTACTTTAGGTCAGTACAGTAGCGCGCCGCAGCTGCGGATTTATCACGTGAATGTCTATGGGCTCCGGGTCTGAATAATGGGGATGGATTGCATTCATTCCTCACTACGGATTATGTACTGCTGTATGCCTACGGAGTATGGAGATCCTTTTTTGATTAATTCATGTGTAATTTTTAGAGTTCCGCGCCCAAAGTGTATAAACGAGACCGGTGTCAGCCTATTCGTCTGTATGTCACCAGGCTGTTATCGTGAATTGTGTTAGCTAGACAGTTGAAATATTCTCAGATGATTCATTTCTATTGTCACTATAACAACAAATACTAAAAGTAGAATAAATTCATTATTTACGGAAGCTTTTTTGTGTTTTTTTATGACTGTCTTTACTTGGCTTGTTCTTTTAAATTTCTTCTATTATCCTATTAATTAATTTGTTTAGGGCTTAGCATCGTGCGGCGCTTGGTCCTGTTTCGACGAGTTCAACAGGATAGACCTGGAGGTGCTGTCGGTGGTGGCGCAGCAGATCCTGTCCATCCAGCGCGGCATCAACTCGGGCTCCACCGAGTTGATGTTCGAGGGTACACTGCTGCAGCTCGATAAGTCTTGCGCTGTGTTCATCACTATGAACCCCGGGTACGCCGGCAGATCCGAGTTACCCGATAATCTGAAGGTTAGTCAGATAAAGATGTCAGATGAGCTATTCATTCTGGATTCACCTGTGATGAAATTTTTACTTTGGCAAGCTATTCACTGAAACCTGCCGTGGGTATCGCGTTATCCATAGGTGAAGTCGCATAAAAATCCGGTTAGTACATTTTGAGAAAATCTATCACTTACACACAGACCACTTTTTGGGACTAGTTTAGTATGTATAGATTCATAATTTATAGTAGGTTCCTAACTTTGTAGGATAGATTTGGAACTAACAAAAAGGTGCTTACACTCTGTTTGCGTTAAACATAAATGATGTCAGCATAGGCAAATCAAATCAATGCAATGTAATTACAGGATAATCGAGCATATGTTTTGTCCTTCATAAGTAAACTACACACTTATTTCATAAAATGCATTTTCTTATTTGGGATAAAAAGATACAGGATCAGCTCAAATTTAAATACCTACCTGTCCGATAGCACAGTTTATTGCGCTAGAGTGGAGTAGTCCCAACAGAGTCTGAAAACATTCCATGTTGTATAATATTTTATATCACGTTATGTGTTGTTTTTTCTCGACTACGCCAGAAGGAGGAGGCTAATGTTTTTCAAGCGTGCATTTGTGTAGATTTCTGTTCTCTGCTGTAGCCGGGGTGGTCACCTATTTCAGGAAAAATAAAGTATTTATTCATTATCTATACTAATATTATAAAAATTCAATCGTTTGTTTGTTTGAAGGCGCTAATTTCGGGAGCTACTGGTCTGATTTGGAAATACTTCTGTGTTGAATAGGTCATTTATCGAGGAAAGCTTAATGCTATATACCATCCAGCTACCACGAGTGATTACGCGGGTGGTGCGGGTGAAACCGCGAGGCGCGGCTAGTATTAGATAAAAAAAAATTACATAGAATTAATAAAGTATTTATCTATTCATATTTATTTGGTTCTTACAACATTTAAGAAATATTTGACTTTTTCACAGCTTTTAAAATAAACAATTTGAAAAATGAAACCTAACTTCAATACTATTAGAAGCCCTAATTTGGTGCCTGTTGATACCTCGTACCAACACTAACGAGCCAGTAACAACGTTTATTTCAGTAGAGCATTTCAGCGTACTATACATTGGTTTCGTAGGTCATAGAGTACGCCTTCATGAAGAACAGGTCAATATTCTACTTTAGGTTACAGGTGACAACCCTAGCTGTAGTCTGTACGACTTCATGGATTTTATCGCTATGCACGAGCATGAGCACCGAGAACATCAAAAAATATTTGCATTAACGGGTTTTATAGGCGTTGTTCCGTTCTGTGGCGATGATGGTGCCGGACTACGTGCTCATATCGGAGATAGAACTGTACGCGTTTGGATACCTCAACGCGAAACCTCTGGCGGTCAAAATTGTAGCCACCTACAGGCTTTGTTCGGAGCAGCTGTCCTCGCAGAGCCATTATGATTACGGTAATCATTTAACTTATACGTATAGTGATGTTTTTAAAATAAGGAATATATTCTATGGCATTAAGACAAAAACGACACAAAAGTATAGATCAGATTTGGGTGATATTTGGCTTAAGATTACGCTCCGACTACTTGTACGTTCACTTATGCTATAAAGAGGCAAAAACAATAACACGTGTGAGAGGACTGATATGTTATTGTGAATTCTACATAAAACATTTTGACATCCTGGTCACCATATTGATGTTTTAAGTTTTCGCGTAATTTACATAATTCCCTCTCTTTCTATCTTCACTAACTTACATCTTTCTTGTAAATCGCCGTCTGTTGGCCTCATTTTCGTAACCCTCTCTTTACGCATTCATCAACTTATCCGATAGTCAAGCGTGTGTAAGGAAGTTCTACTTCAAAATGGCTCGTAATGGTGTCTCGCAGGTATGCGCGCAGTGAAGTCTGTGCTCCGCGCGGCAGGCGCGCTGAAGCTGCGCTACCCGGACGAAGTGGAGGACGTGATCCTGCTGCGCTCCATCAAGGATGTCAACCTGCCCAAGTTCCTCGAGCACGATGTGCCGTTGTTTATGGTACCACTACTAATGCAAATAAAAAGAAATCTAAGCACGAAGGCTTGGGCGGAAGCTCCCGCCTTCGAACCTAGGCGAAATATGGGTAGCCAGACGTTCGCTTCATACAATGTGAAAAAAAAATCATTTTTTGTTTATTATATATATTCATTTTTTTTATTTGGAAAATATGTGCACCTATAAACAAAATCGTTATATTCTATAACGCACGAATGACTGGTATAGATACTACTAAATAACACATTTTGGAAAATGACATCCCTATTTTGCATGAAATAAACATTTAATTAGATATTTTGTGTGAGTGGACGACCGAAAATGGCGCGGGTAGCGGGAGCTTCCATACTACCCATAAGTACGACACAAGGCACCTTACACGTTACGATATTGTCTTTATTGACACTTGCAGAGCTTTAGAGGTTAATTCTAAGATTTATCAAGTGATTGGTGGGAAAAGTTCGAAGTGAGCAATGATCACAAAACTATCCGTACTTTTATCGTTAAGACATGGTAAATATTAGGTACAACTGAAAAATCTTAGAATTTAGGGTAGTACGGGTTTTTATAGTAACATGTATTTTAATAACTTGAAAAAAAGGGAGGTTTCTAATGTGGTCTGTATGTTTTTGTTGTACGTTTGTTACGCGATTACGACATCAAATGTTGTTGTTTGTAAGGGTATAATCCCGGAATGGTCCCGTTGTCACAAAAATAAAAAAAAAATAAGGAAACCCTAACATTTTATTTGCAAACATTTGTTTTTTTTTTTCATATTTATTTCTTCACTTACTCCGTCCAATTATAAACTTGGTGTGTGTATTTTACTTCAGGGTATCATCGGCGACTTGTTCCCCGGCCTGCCTCTGCCTCAGGCGGGCCTCCCGCATCTGGTCGCGTGCTTGAAGGAAGTTTCTGTTACACTTAACTTAGAAGTTAACGACTTCTTTGTTGAGAAGGTATGTAAGCAATTAATTTTAGTTACATACTACATGATAAGTAAAGTAAAAAAATGTTTTTTTACTTTACTAAACATTCAGTAGCGAGGTTACTAAAATTATAGAGCGAGTGAAAGCCTAAATGATTAAATAAGCGTTCATTGGATTTTTATTATATTTCATTTGGATTACCAAAAATATATTTAATTTACTTACGTAATAAGACGTGTGGATATGGAATGAAATTCAACATGACCATCTTCATGTTCAACACGTCTGTTTACTGTGGCGCACGCATCAGAGTGTCAGTTGCGCAAATGCTACACGTGTGGCAGTCGTGTTTTGTACCCAAAATTCCATATACCAACCAAAGACTTGGTTACTAATTTGTAACTTTTGTTTCTGGACAGATTTTAATTTGATAATTAATATATTTAATAAAGGCTGTTAATTACTACATGTTTAAGGTAATGTAAAGAGGTTTTCTTCCCAAAAACGAAATGATATTCTATACTAGGTTACTTCTTTCTATATCTAGTGACAAATCTCATTTAATCATTGCAATGTAAGTTAAGCCAGTAGCTCCAATTCAAACGTTGACTATATTATCCGCTCCAGGTGCTACAGCTGTACGAAATGATTCTGGTGCGCCACGGACTGATGTTAGTGGGCTTCCCTTTCTCTGGGAAAACAAAATGCTATCACGCGTTAGGTCACGCTCTGGGGCTTGTGTCTGAGAAGGTAATTTAGTGAATAATAAGATTATATTTAAAAATAATCAGCATATAAATAAAACTATATATCTTACTTATCAATAATATCGCAAGGCGATTTTATACCAGTATTCATGAGACGATAGCTACAAAGAAAAATTCGGTTAAAATCTTATTTTGAAGAGTTCCAAACTGTAGGTGCGCAGGAAATGAAAGTTTGTATACGGACAATACAATTTTACATGTTAACGGTTCTATAATTGATCTGTCACGATTTACAAGCCGTTATCATGTCTTTAATAACAACCTCTTAACCTGTTGGAATAAATGTAAAGTCTCGCTGGAGATCTACTACTAAATATAACAAATAATAACACAAATGACGTTGAATCAGAAATTAATGGATGAGAACGCAGTGGAATGGACGGTGATCAACCCGAAGTCGATAACAATGGGCCAACTGTACGGGCAGTTCGACCCCGTGTCGCACGAGTGGTCGGACGGCATCCTCGCCGTCAGCTACCGCGCCTTCGCCGTGTCCACGAACGATAACAGGTAACTCTATTCTACACTGTTACACTCTGTGTATGTACAAAAGTGAAATACAAATTACTGATTAATCACGAAATCTCGGAAACTGTAACACGTACACACTTGAAATTGGGCAGGTAGGTTCCTTTTAGGATGCATACATCCGCTAAGAACGAACTTTACGAAGCTCTACCCCTGAAGGAATGTTTTTTTAAGGGTGTACGCGGGTGAAGCCGCGAGGGTTTGCTAGTACCCCTGTTACAAAGCAAAGAGTATGACTCTCACGAGACAGGTGTAGTGATGATATAGGACGACAGCCTCCCTGGGCTGCCGACGGCTCGAGATTAGGTACAGCGGCGGGTTGTAGTAAATCCAATGTCCAGCTGTGGAGGACGACGCACTAGTCATGTCTATAGATACTGGTAATTGCCAGAGATATGTGTGACACAAACAAATTGTTCTCTAAACCGAATCCAGATATTCCGATTCATATATCTATGCTACCAAAATTGGTAATTGTGTTTTACATGATCCAAGGAAATGGCTTGTATTCGACGGACCAGTGGATGCAGTTTGGATCGAAAATTTAAACACCGTGTTAGACGACAATAAGAAACTTTGTCTCATGAGCGGCGAGATCATTCAACTGGCGCCTACTACGAATTTGATTTTCGAACCCATGGACCTCGAAGCTGCCTCGCCAGCTACGGTGATTACTTTTAATATACATATAAAATTCCTAGTAAGTTATAATATTTTTCAGCTGCATAGGCTCCGCTTTATCCCACTCCATGGGTCGTTGACCTCAGGAACGTGTCTTTTATGTTATGACCACATTGCTTTTTTTGAACGCATACTATGTACGTAATTCTGTTAAGTTTATTGTTTAATCTTAATAAATTTAAAGGAAAAATTATATTAAGTTAAAATTATTATACTTATTATTTAGTTTATATTTAATTAAAATTATATTTAGTTTGCGTGAACTTAAAGACCGTCACTAATTTTCTTGCACAGGTATCCAGATGTGGAATGATATATTTGGAACCTAAGGGATTAGGATGGAAGTGCTTGGTGGAGTCGTGGCTTCGTACTCTTCCACCGAAATTACATGGATTTAACAGAAACATTATTCGTTCGATGTTCCTTAGATTCATGTCTCCACTTCTTTGGCTCGTGGAATATTCTGGTCTTGTTAAGGTAAGGAAGTAGAGATGTACAAGGACTTATAATTTTTCAGACTTTCATTCACATCCCAATTAGCTGAACTCTTCAGTAAATCATCACAATATTAGTTAAAGTATTGTATTGGTTAAAGTATTTCATGACTTATTTTGGGCTGGACTGACTCTTTTTTCCATCGACCTAGAGACGCGGCTCTACTCCGCTCACCATTATTACATAAACGTGAGGTACCTTCTCATTAGACGTGCTATCGACTTTTACTTTCATTATACCTACTGTGATTATTATTTTATGTTTATTTAAGGACTATAGGTAATAGCTCTTATTATCATTTCTTTGTTATCCCGGATAAAAGTAGATTGATTTTGTCCTATAAATATTGTTAGAAGATACGAATGCTACACAATAACGATTTTATTGAATACTAGCTATGTATAACGAAATATAATTGTTGAAAGATGCGGCCGAGCTCTCAGATAAAGTGAGTCTGTTCCCCTGCCGTGTTGCTCGCCTCACCGCACTAGTTGATCTCTTCCGCATGACTCACTCATGTGTGAGTGACTGCTAAGAGTATTGTAAATATGATATACTTTTAATATAAGATCGAGCTGTTTCTTTCTATCTGTCTTCTGCTACACCACATGCGTGCATCATACAGATACATTTTTATATCTTTTAAATTTTGTAGCAAATGTATGTAACATCGCGGAGTAACCTTGTGTATGCGTGCATGAATATCTTTGATACCTTTATGGACGAATTTTACGATGAAAAATATATGGAGCAGATATCAGATCTCGACGTAAGAGCGCAGCTCGAGGTGAGTTGAACTGCTTCTGTCAACAAAGCCATTATCTCGCACGCGGGTTTTATTTTTGAACGCCAGCCCCTTTTCTTCAGCTAAAGTATAGGTTATGAGCTTTTGTGAGCTTGTCTTAATCTGGCCGCGTTTTACTAGTTCTATCGTTGAGATTGACTTCATATGTTGTCGCTTCACCGAACCACCCTTTAAAAACCCGACTGCTTAAAATGTTACATAACTTGGATCAGTGTAACATTTTACCATACCCATTTCAAATCTTGAGAAAACTCATGTTAATGAATAATGGGACTTGAATGGGAAACCAAACAATATTTACAGTAGTGCCTACCAGAGCTTCGTATTTTCTTCTTAGCTGTGTAACATTTTTCGCTTTTGGGTTTTCCGTTTCTTAATAGTTTCAAAAAAATATTCATTTGATATTTTAAGAAGTCGGGGGGGTTTTTTTTTTCATTTTATGTAATAAAATAAATGGTTCTATTTAAGACAAAGATTAATTTCAGGGCGTTTTCTTCTTTTCCTGCATCTGGTCAATAGGGGCTACATTAGAGAGTTCTAGTAGACCCAAGTTTGACATGTTGTTTCGTGGTCTTTTAGAGAAGGAGTTCCCACAACAGGTGAGCGAGAAGTTTATAATACTAAACACATCTAAGTACCTATACTTTATAAAAAGTCCCCAAAAGCAGTCCACCTATATGTGATTAAATTTCTCAAAATCTACTATATTTTTCATGGGATTTTCACCTACGGGTAAAACGATTCCCGGGGGAGGCTTAATGGTTACAATTTATTCCAGCGAAGCCGGGGCGAATCACTAGACTGATTATATTCACTAAATTTATTGGCCATGAATGTGTCATTATCGTACTCATGTCAGTACATTATATTAATAATACCAACGATGTGTATCTACATTTTTAAAGCGTTTCCGTCATAGCTTTTCTAGATGTTAAGTTGTAAGCAAACGCACATGTGTACGTCTCTACGTACACATGTCGCGATGTTGTCCAGGCCGAACTATTTGATAGCTGTACCAGCGCCCATTGACATTGGCACTGCTAATGGTTATCCAGATGCGTTGCCTTCACCCCATCTCCCCTAATGGACCACCTGGATTCTCACAAACCACGCGTAAAGCGATATAGCTATTACTTTTAAGGCGGTATCATGCAAGTGAGATTTACCTACCCGTTGCGCCGGCCCGATTTGTCTGCAGTGTAGCAATATCACCAACTCTTACCGTCTGGTGTCTCGAGTACATGTGTTTATAAATTGAAGGTCAAAGAAGCTCTGGGGTATCCCAGGGACATAGCGAAACCTGAGAAGCAATATATATTCGTGATACCAAAGGAAGGTCTCGTATACGACTATCGTTTCATCAAAGAGGTAAATTTCTGATTTTTTATTATCAGTAATATATACCTTTATATTAATACGTGAAGAAAAAGAATCCCATTATTTTTTTAAAGAATTGCACGAAAAGAGGAATTTGAAATTCGATAGACTAGAAGAATGTGTGGAGAAGATGAACAAAAAGCTAAATGTTTAATACGATATGTATTCGTTATTATTATTTTAATTAAATAAAACGATGGACAACATTTTGTAGTGTCAACTGTCAAACACAATAATTTAAATTTTAATATTTTTTTACGGCAAAGTTTTACTATTTTATAATTTCGATTATTGGGCGATCACTAGTAGAAATTGAAACGCTCGAAACGAGGTGGCACATGCGTAACTTTACGGCGGTATCATGTGTCGGAAATTTGCCTGGCATGACTCCTCCGGTCATACCGGCCTCAGGATGACGCTACCTTTTATTAGTAAATGATTAATTCTTCCCTATTCGTAACTTTGCTAGCTCTAAGTGTGATGTGGCGTGATGTACATTTTTAATGGAAAAAATAGAAAAAAGTATCATCTTGTAGGGTAAAGGCAAGTGGAAGCCGTGGCAGGATGACGTGGTGTCCGCGCCGGCCATCAGCCGTGACACGCCGCCCAACCAGATCCTCGTCACCACGCTCGACGTGGTCCGCTACCTGGCACTGTTCCAGCTGATGGTGACTCACCACAAGCCCGTGATGATGGTCGGGCCCACAGGCACTGGCAAATCTTCCTACATTATTGTACGTACGTTTGATTATATTGAAAAAAATTTGCAAGCTCTGCATAATTTTTTAATAATTCCAAAAAAATAAACGATCATGCACATTCGATCTCATCTATAAAAGCCGTGGTGCCTAAGTGTAAGCGAGTGGCCCGGTCCGGTCCCGCCAGCGAATTGCGCTGCGCGGCATGACACTACTTCTTGCTATTTCTATATCGCTTGTAGATAGTTCAAGAACATGCAAAAACACAGATAATCTGTTTAAGTGTACAAAGTGTTTCAGGACTACTTAGTGCGGCGCGTCGATACGAAGGTGTACAAAGCGCTAATAATGGCATTCTCTGCTCAAACGAATTGCAACCAGACGCAAGATATTATTATGGGTAAATTAGATAAGAGGAAAAAAGGTAAATCACTACTATATTGCTTACTATACTTGCCCGGCCCAATTGCTTACTAATGTGGTATAGGTCTCGTTCTATCTGCGGAATACCGAGGGTTCTGATCCAAGGGAGTTTAGTTACACCTACAGTTTATCATTTAGCTTTTAGCATCGACCCATTAGCACTTCCTGTAAAAAAAGAAAATTGGACAGTATGTGTTGGTCTAGTTTTACTGTTAAGATTAAGAAAGCCTTCAAATTCTGCATAGAAGACGGAGAAACTTCAAGTTTATCAAAAACTGTCTTACTACTACTGTAGCAGATACAGTCACGTAACAATGTCATTCTCGTTTAGGCGTTTTCGGTCCTCCCATCGGCTGCAAGTGCGTGGTGTTCGTGGATGACGTCAGCATGCCTCAAGCGGAGACGTACGGAGCTCAACCGCCCATAGAGGTGTTGCGGCAGGGCATCGACCTCGGTCTGTGGTACGACCGCAAGACTAACGTCGCCATGCACTTGATCGACGTGCAGGTAACAATATTTAATTGATTGTAGGTACCTCCAGTTATTATGACTTCGTAAATTATCTATTATTATATGGAGAATATTTTATTGCGTATTTACGGAGTTGACAGTGAGGGTCAGAAGCAGAAGAAGAAGAAGGTGAGAGCAAAAAATTGGCGTAGCACGTTCGAACTTCGTTGTATTGTAGTGAGAGATAGGTTTGGTGTGAATAAAAGCATCGTAACATTATCCTTTGGTTCGAACATGTAGAAAGAATGTCTGGTAAATGGATTATAGAGCAGATGACGGAAACAGTGCAAATGTGGATCTGGGTATCGGGAAAGACCAAGACTGACATCCAACGAGTAGATTGAACGTGTACTGTCCGAAGGCGGGTATCGTGTTTCTTCGCCGAAGTGATTGTATAAATAAAATCATGAATACATTGCTTCGTCAAAACCGTTTAATAATCCGAATAGATTTATAGTAAAACTTGTCAACTATATATACTTTACAACAAGAAATATTTTAATCAAATATGTAAGGAAAATACATGCTCTTCTAAGTTTTATCATATCAATTGATCCAAACGATCGTTTGTTTCCCCATCAGTTCATGTGCGCTATGGGCAAACCCACACCTGGAGCCAAGCTGATAACTCCGAGGTTCTCCCGGCATTTCGCGTTCTTCTGTATCGACGAGTTCGACGATGAAACGCTACAAGTTATTTTTGGCAAAATTATGCTATGGCATTTGGATACGAGGTATTGGGTTAATTGTTGTCAAGGTTCTTGTATATACTTATATAAGTTGGTAAAAGCAGAAAAAAGGCAACATAGGAGGTTATATCGCCCACGACGTGCTTTGGACGCCCGTAAAGAGACGTATAATCAGGCAACCTTTTAGTCATATTTAATGTTTTTCTCTTATTATTTGATAGGCATTTAAAGGCTAGATTTGCAATAAACCGATTCAATAGCGTTAAATTGTCTCCAGACTGTTCCAAATCGATCCCTGTAAATAGTGTAGAGCTGCATGTGCTATTTTCGTAACGTCGGCCATAGACAGCTAGACAACTATGGTCTGAAATTTTATTTATAAATAAGAATTTTAATTATTATTTTATGAATTTGTTCTAGAGGATTTTCAAAAGACTTTGACCCCTGTATCGAAGAGATAGTGTCGGCTACGTTAGAAGTGTACAAGGAGTGCCGCCTGAATTTGCTTCCAACGCCTTCCAAGTCACACTACACCTTCAATTTGAGAGATTTTTCGAGGGTTATTTTGGTAATTATCTATATAAATCATATTTAGGGAAATAATATGTAAGTATACCTAGGGCTTATTTCACCGGATACTATTAAGTGACAGTCACAGACATACAGACAAGCCAGTTTATACATTGCTCTAAGTATCACCTAAATGCTTCTGTTAATTTTGTTCGTCTTCCTCATTGATTTTTCATTTTACAATATATTTTAATGGTTAGGAATTTATTTTTAATTGTTAGCAAAATTTCATATTTACATGAAATTGACGTGAGTGGCTACTGGGATGGCAGTCCATGTCTGTTTAGAAATTAATAATTTTACAGTAATCATTTATAAATAATTGTCAATTATTTATTACAATAGTAGTAGTGTAGTTCTCAATTATTTGTGTTATATTTGTATAAGTTCAAGTATAAATTTATAATTTTTACAAAGAAAATGATAAGAACTCGCACATTTATAACATGCTTGCGTTTCAAACGTCAGATACATTACGACGCAAGCGCCTGTAACTGTGTGCTTTTTGCAATTATAATAATTGTAGTACGAATGGAGACTAGTCGCCGCTTGCACGGCCAAAGTTTATCAGTCCACTTGTTAGCGTAGGCATCTTTCAATGAACACTAGAGACCCACGTCATATCCTGCTACAATTATCGGGTCACCTGTCACTTAACATTCTAAACGATGTACTTGGATATTCACAGTAAAGTAAAGAAATTTTCGTGCGGTGTTGTTGCCAGTGGCATCACTACACCGTGTGGGGCCTCTCCCAACACAAACCTCGACCAATGAATGTTATAATATTGTGTAGATATGTCCCGACTGGCGGGCCCCGCGGCCATTCTCCCGTCTCGCCTATATTGTCGTGTCCGCAGGGCGTGCTGTTGTCGGTGCCCGAGGTGACGCCGGACCTGTCCTCCATCAAGCGGCTGTGGGTGCACGAGTGCCTGCGCGTGTTCGCGGACCGGCTAGTGGAGGAAACGGACCACCACTGGCTGGTCGAATGCCTGAGGGAAGCCACCGGAAAACACCTCCATGAGGATTTCGACAAAATGCTCTCGCGCTTGCTTGGCAAGTCTGATGATAAGGTTATACAATTTTCTTCTTTACGTTGCGCAGTAGCTAGTCGTTTGAAAAGGCCTTAGCTTTAGTTTATCACTCATAGGGAGCTGTGAATGTGGTTTGAGAAGTTGTGGCTGGTCAATTTCCCTGGAAAGATACCTCGTGCGTCGGTAATTACGGAGCTAGTGTCCGACTCGCACGTACTAAAAGCCGCAGTGTTGTGACGTTTTGCTCTACGATGGAAGTACAGGTAGTCTAATTAAATTGTACCGCGCACGAGCTGATGGGATGCAGAGTAATGTATATACCTTGTCTAATGGATATTTACGGGCATCGTCGAATAGTCAATCCTTCTGATGTAATGCATCTGAATCGGTCTTAAAAGTAATACGCCAATTTCAGCATTTTAGCAGACCGTTCTAGCCTTTAAACAACACGCTTTAATTTTAGATCACAGATTTACACCTCCGCAATTTAATTTACTGCGACTTCGCCAACCCCAAAGTGGACACGCGCTTCTATATGGAGACTACCAACATGGAACACCTCAGCGCTACCGTAGATGCCTTCCTCGTGGAATTTAACAACATGTCCAAGAAGCCGATGAACCTTGTACTTTTCAGGTGAGTATATAATATGACAATATGCCTGTTTATAATTTAAGTAACATTGTGTCGAACATTGTTTTTTAATCCCAACTAATATGACATAAACTTGTTATATAATTCCAAAGTGCATTCTCCGATCTACCCGTGGCTTGATTAGTTGCTCGTAAGCGACTAAGTTGAGCAGCAGTTCGTTGAATATGATAACTTTGTGTATTTGTGTCTCCTAATTTTATTTTGCCTTGAGCATCTCCAGTACTTGAAATATGTGCCCTTGATCCCGTTTTTTTTCTTTTTCTGTGGTTGTTGACGCGAGGAAACTCATTTACGCGCCTTCATTTAGTGCCACCATAAACACCGCGAGTGCCACCTGTGCCGCTTTGGTGGGGTGGCCTGAAACACTCAACTACTGGTCATCTCCACAGAAACTGTGGGGGGTTACGGGCATCGAGGCGGACCGCATAACCCGGGTTGGGTCTCAAGAGGACGACTATCCCCTCGGTAACGGGGCCGCAATAATTTGCGGGTTCGCCATCGTGGCTTATGGGCTCAGGGAGGGAGTGTAGGCCTGTTTAGGGCCTGTGTGTTGTGTTGTGATTGTCGCGAGTAGTGATTGGGTGTGTTATGCGTGTGATCCTCGTCCGGATCGCAGGACACGCAGTCCCTAGTCTGCTTGGTGGATCACGGGGGGATCAGAATGCGGTCCATTGTCTGCCCTATTGAACATAGCGCTCGACAATCGAACCACAAACTCATCCAGCGACTCTATCCGCAAGTCACGCGCGATCTCCGATTGCGGACCGACTGGCACACGTGATGACCTGTAGGGATATATTTTGCTGGGCTTGCAGGCGGTTCCGCTGGGCCTGGGAGGTTAGCGCGTACCATGCGGGGGCGGCGTAAGTGAGGCGTGATCGGATATATGTATTGTAAATCCCCAGTTTCGTCCGTGTAGGAAGCTGGCCACAGCAGAGCGCGGGCTGTTCTCGCCTGGTTGACCGCTCGGTCAACCTGCGAGACCATCCGCAGCGCGCGGTCGATACTGCATCCGAGATACACGATTGGGGATACCAAAGACACATCCTGGCCTCTGAATTTTAATCGCCCCGGCATGGAGCGACATATAGCGCCGTCGTCTTATCCACGTTGACGGACATGCGCCACCTGTCGAGCCACTCCGGCAACCGATCCAGCATGCGCTGCATGCGCCCAGTTGCGAGCTCCGGCTTTCGGGACGAGGTTACGTATGCGCTGTCGTCGGCGAACAGCGCGAGCATGACATGTACCTCACCCTCTCCCGAAGGATCGTTGAGTGTGGGGATGTCGTTGGTGTAGGCCGCGTACAGACAAGGGGATAGGCAACTGCCCTATGGCACTCCGGCACGTATGGCCTTCACCGAGGAGTGCCTCCGCTCCACCGCAACCCGGAAGGTCCTACCTTCCAAGAATGACGCCACTAGTCTCACAAACGCCAGCGGGATGCCGGTGTCCACCAACTTGTACAAGAGTCCCGGGTGCCACACCCTGTCGAAGGCCTTCTCCATATTGAGAAAGACTGCGACAGAGTGTCTCCCCTTGTTCATCTCTACAGACAAGTGGTGGATCACCCGCGTCAGTTGCAACGTTCGAGTGGCCGCTCCGGAAGCCGAACTGTTCGTCCCTTATGGGAATGTACAGACAGCTTCAGCCTCCGAAGCAGAAGCCTCTCGAACAACTTGGCGATGTGGGACAGCAGCGTTATCGGCCGGTAGCTCCCAGGCAGGCTTCGGGGCTTGCCCGACTTCGGCAGAAAGATGACCCTCCCCTCTTTCCAGGTCTCCGGAAAGTGGGTCGTCCGGAGAATGCCATTTACGATCTGAGTGAGAGCCACGGCTGCTCGCCTAGGCATCATCACCAGCGCTGTGGGGGGGATGAACGACGGCACCGCTGGGTGTGGTGAAAACTGCGTGTGTAGATGTGATGCGAGCACCTCGGCGTGAGCCTGCGCTCCATAGTGTTTCGCGCCTGTGGTGTCTAGAAGTGGCGTGATGGTGGTCTTTAGCCTCGTGAGGCGTCTGTTTAAGGCGTGCAGGCTAGTGTCGTTTTCGCTTGCATGGAAGACTGTACTCTCCCAGCCTGCTCCACGACACTCCCTCACCTTCGCAGACAGTTCCTTGGCCAGCTTGTTGAGTTGTGCCTTGATCCTCGGACAGCGGGTACTGGCCCAGGGTTTCCTCATCTGGCGTTTCCTCTGCAGGTCCGCCAGTAGGCTCGGGGGGAGCTCACCCCGCCGGCGCGCTGTCCCCGGTACAACGGTGGTCGCCGCCGTCCGCGCCTCCCGGATTTTTTCTGTGAAGAGTCGAGCGGCGGCCTCCACCTCGTCCGGAGTAGACAGCTGCCCGGTGATGGTGAAGTCGACTAGGCTATCCTGATAGACGGCCCAGTCGATCCTCTCTCTGGTCCGCACTTCTTCCCTAAGGATTGCTCCGGAATCAAGTGTGACGAGGATGGGTAAGTGTTGAGTGTCGAGGTCGTACAGGACCTCGATGTTGACCGTGGCCTTGAGGTTCTGGTGTAGGGCGATGTCCAGAACGTCCGGGGTGCGCAGGGGATCCGTAGGCACGTGTGTAGGACATGGCGGTCCTTGCACCGTGTAGCCGCGCTCTTCCCAATCCTCCTGCAGCCTGAAGCCAGCGTTGTTTGTGACGGCCGATCCGCAAGCTGGATGCTTGGCGTGTAGGTCGCCGACCAACAACACCTGGCCGCCGTTCCCCAGCACATTGTGGACATCACCTGGGTCAATACTGTTCCCGGAATGTCTATACGCCGCGTAGATCCTGAGCTCCTCCCCCTATACCAGTCGAGCCCATGTCGGTGAAGGGGCCCTGTCGCAATTCGTCGTGAAGAACGTCCCGCCGAACGATCACAGCCGTACCTCTGTACGGCCTCCCGCTCGGCGACACCTAGTCCCTCCGATACGCGACGTAATTCGGTAGCCGGAGGCTCTGCGTCGGCCTTAGCCAAGTCTCGCCCAGCAGAATGACATGTAAGTCATACTGCTGAGCGAGCAGCCGAAGACTGTCCACGATCCATCACTGGCTCCCTGTTGGTTGGCTCTGTGCGTGTGTGATTTGCGCCCAGATGCGCGGGTCCCTGAGCACCCTGGACAGCTCGTCTTTCACGACCGCCCTCAGCTCGTCCCTGACGATCTCTCGGATTAGCTCCCTGAGATCGTCAACGTGGACCCTGGGCTCGTCGCGCCGACGCTGCTCCCCTTCCGTGCGCCTTGGTTCCCGCGCAGGTGGGGGGACTGATGTCCGTGGTGTGGGAATTGGTGTCTGTAGTGTGGGGTGAGACGGTGCGCGTGATGATGAGCGTGCGTGTTCCGGGTCCCTAGCCTGTGAGGGTACTTGGCGCACTGCGGTCGCGGTGGTCTCCTGTTGCGGAGGGTGGCAGCTTTGGACGGCCACAACTTGGGGCTTCCTCTTACGGGTGCGCCTCCTCTTGGGCTTGGTCGTCTTCACCTGCCTGCGTTTGGGGTCGTTGGCCGGGGAGGCAAGGGATGAGCCTGGGCCGTACACGACCTGTCCCTCCCTCCGCAACGGAGCCGCGGGTGCAAGAGCGGCGCGGTATCGGTCGTGAGTGACCAGTATAAACTGGTCTCCATGCGCAGCGGGCTTGGGTGGGATGGGTGGATGGTTGGCCATACCTCGGGCTCTGGCCTCCCTAAGGAAGGCCTTACCCTCCGTTTATTGACCGTGTGAGGGCCCTTGCAGTTATCGCAGGTCGGGGTCGCTCCTTTCGGCAGCGGGCAGCCCCCGACTGCATGGACCCGACCGCAGCGGACGCACCTAATCTCCCGGTGGCAATTCGTTGAGGAGTGTCCGAAGAGCTGACAATGGTGACACTGTGACGGTCCCTGTCTGCCCTTCCACCCCTCCACGACCACACCGAGCATCTCACCTCGTAGATGCGTGTGAGCTCCTCGCTGTTCGGGCGGTCCAGCTGCGCGTGGTACAGGCAGCCGGGTCTCCCGTCTCTCGTCGGTATATGTCGCACGAAGCGCACCGGGAAGCTCAGGCCCCTGAGCTCCTCGGCGATGCACTCGGTGTCTATCCCCACTGGCAAACCTCTAATACCCATCTTGGTGGGGAGGTCTGAGGGTGGGGATTAACAATGCCACTGCACCGCCGGGTTCTCCTTAGTCAAGGCCGTCAGTAGGGCCTGGACTGCCCGGAACTCCTCAGTCGACTGTGCCAGGAACCTTATGCCCCTCCCAAAGGGCCGGGCGTTGGGTGCGTGTCCCAGCACGTCACGGAGGGTGCGGAAGTGCCTCTGCCAGTCTGGCAGAAACTCCACAACTATCGGAGGGTACTCCGATAGTTTGCGCGGCGGTTGGGACTCGCTGGGTTGCGGACAGTGGTAGGCAGAGATGGGGGTTGGGGAGTAGGGGCACACCTAGTAGGGGGTACCTTTCGGGGGCTCTCCGGAGCGGCGGCGTAGCTGCGATATCTAGTCGCGTTGACCGATCCGCTGGAGAAGGCAGGCTCGACGTCCCTTGCAGACACAGCAGTCGAAACGTAGGCGGCTCCCGGCGTCGTCGACGAGTCCTCCTCGGGCGACGCTGGGCCAGCCATTTCTGACTCACAAGCCGCAGGTGACGTATGCGGTGATACAGGCGGTGATGGGTGTGCAGACCGCGGCGACGAACGCGGTGTTCCTGGCGTTGAAGGGGTGGCAGTCGAGTGAGATCCCTCCACTGCGACCACCTTGGAAGGCCCTTCATCGGGCGAGGACGCCGCGCGCTTCTGCGGGCGTAGCGCCTCCAGCTCCACTAGGAATTCCTTCCTTTCCTCCTCTGTAGGGAACAGGGGTCTCCTGACTATCGTCCGTTCGACCTTCTTCCGTGGCATTTCTTCGGTGGTGGTTGGTCCTCCGTCGGACTCGCTGTCAACTGCCCCGACCTTTCTTCAAAAAGTCGGGGAGTATGTCGCGCGGTGCGGCTTCGGACCTGTTGGGTCTAGGTCTCCTTTCCTTATACTAGACTATACACATGTACACAAAAAGCGCGTTGGCTTCGCCCGAGTTCTAAACACGGCACGGAATAATAATTATTCCGGACCACGTTCCGAACAAAGCCGAGAGGGCATGGGCGCAGGCGGGACGGCACTATCACTCTCTCACCTTCCGGCAAGAGAGAGACAGCAAGCGTTTCCGAGTGCGTTGGTGTGGATCGACCTTATACAACAAATCATCAGAGCACCCCGACGACTAGTCAGCCCCCTAAGGGATCGACTCCACTTCGACAAATGAGGTTGTCCCGCACCACAGGACAACCCCACCAACTTTGGGTCAGTGCAATGAGGTGAGATTCCCATCCTCGCCTCTTGCCCCGTGTGCAATAGCGCAGCCTCATTTTTCTTCTGTCCCCTCTTCTTATACCCCTCTGGCTACTCATTTGCTCTTTTGTCCCCTCTTCTTATACCCCTCTGGGTACGAAGAGCGTCCTCCTGCTCTTTAGTCCCCTCTTCTTATAAGAGGGCTGCAAAGAGCAACCACCTCCTCGGTTCACTTGCCTCCGCCCAAGGTATATCGGATCACCCCTTGCTACAGAGCCTCACCGCCACGACAAGGCTTCTACCATGGAGGGCGCCCTTGGTCCCTGAGTCAATATTGTCTGTGGTTATCTCAACAAAATCCAACGTTAATCTACCACCCCGCTCCTTGCCGGGCCAATTTGGCTTCAATGTAACAACTACCTCATATAACATTCGTGCATTCTTTATTCCAAAGATTAGCAACATACCGCTAATGAGACTTAAATTATTGAAGTTTGCTTCATGTATTTTATTTCATACAAGATATTAAATGTTATAAAACTTCGATTACGTGCACCTAATAAGATCGTCATAAATTACAAGAAGTGAGCGCTGAGCGCATTCACTACCATATATCATACACTTTACATACATACATCATGCGGCTGACGTTAACTGGCTGACAGGGTATTGTGTCAGCAAACTTAACGCTACGTGTGGTAAGATCATTAACAAAAAGCTGGATAACGATTACAAAGTATTTGTTAATATAAATTATCCGATGTTTATAACAATCTATAAAGAAAATGAGTAGTTTGATCAACTTTGTAGACAATAATAATTTAGCAAAGGTTTTAAAAGACATTGAGCACACCAGTTAAAATCTTGTATTGATTTAACGTAAATGCACTTGAAAAATATAGAAACTATAAGGGCAGCTAAGGCAACAATGGGCTCACCAACAATCAGGCCTCTGTTCCCGTACCCTGTTGCCAAGGATAGGGGCTGACTGAGAGAGAACTGAGAGGCAAATGGCATTATGACATGCATCAGATAGTCTTATACTTTTATCATCTACAATAAATGATTTGTCTTTTAAAATAATGTAATAAAGAATACCTATATATTTGGTCATTGATAAATAATGAAATTGCACCTCCTTACTTGGCTTATACTTATGGCACGTTACCGAATTCCATTACTCTGTAATTCAATTACAAATAACAGACAGATTGACGCCGTTGTCACTTTTGCAAAGGAAAGTTCCTCATAAAATATGCATATTCATTATTATTCAACAGTCGTATATTTCTGCGTAGATATTACCTAAGCATGTCATAGGACGTCTACACGATCACGTTTGGTGGGCTTTGTTAGTTTCTGATCCGTTTATATTGCATTTGTAAACATTTTAAAGCAAAATTTCGATGTTATCACTTATATTTGTTATATCAATCGAGAAGCGAGAAATCGGAGATTTTCTATGATGATGCCCAAGAACATCTGCACAATTACCATGTTATCCACAATTACATCGGAGGGGAAGAGAAAGGGACGGCAACACATCGGTTTTCGTCCCTTTCTCTTCTCCTCCGATGACCTACCGGCTGGTAACAAACTGCGAGCATAGCTGTCAACTTGACGGTGGTGTCATGTGCGAGAGATGTAACTCACCGGTTGTGCCAGAATGATTCCGCTGCAATGTAATATGGCACTACCTGTTACTAGAAACTTAATAAAATACATATACTATTTCTGCTCTACATTACTAATGTTTTCGTCGACCGCCTTTATGCACCATTTCGCTTAGGATGGATACTGTGAGATAAATCAATTTAACTCTTTAGTGAGGTGACCATGTATAATTAATATTTGTAATTCGTTTACAAAAAAATATTAAATGCATATTAAAAGTATTAATTTTCACAACGGTGAATAAATAATATTTTAAGGTGTACAAATGAATCACGACATTAAATATATATGATATCTTTCTCGATTGGCGAACAGGAAGGCTCATCCGATTCCGGTCCTACACATTAAGTAAAGCATTCGTCCAATATTGTGTCGACGTGGACCTCGTCCTCCCAGTCGTGCCGCCTTTTACTTTTACTATGACATTACTAGAGTTTCCAGATGTAACGTTTTTATAAGCTTAAAGCAGCTTGTTAGCGGCAAAAGGTGGTGTTGTATTTGCTTTGTCATTGTTTCTTGCAGCGATACCTGCAAATAAGAAATATTTACTAACACATACTTTAAATATTACATTCATTCAAGTTGTACAATCCTACCATAAATTTACATCTACGCTAACTATTATACAGAGCTATTTACGGACAACATGGTGCTGATCAAAATGAAATAATTTTAGCGTTTTGATTTTTTTAAATTATATTTAATATACTAGACACATCAGTCTGGTACATTTACTGTTTTGTTGAAGCTAGGTAAGATTTACTAGACTAGCTATCGCTCGTGTAAAATCTTTAATCGTATCCCACGGAAACTACACATTTTTCTGGATTAACAAAAAACTTACGTCATATTTCAGACCATAATATATCTAATGAGTACTTAACAAAAACCCTCACAAACTTACATACTTACACTTTTGACCTTCTTTCATAAGCTTTCACACTTCACAACAGTTGGATAGACTAACCTTTTATTTGAGCTCAAATTAATTCAATTGCGTTGTACTGACAATGACATGACAAAACTTGATGACCGCGTGTTGAGCCATCTCGTCCAGTTCGTACGTCGGCCGCCTATGCTTGTGACGCTGGGCCCATTGGACTAAGCCACTTTGTATGTTGCGCTTTGTTGTGAGTCGACGTTGGTGCTTTAATCAGTTGAATCGAATGGCATTAGACATTATCCAAAATAATGATCTTGGTTCCCTTAAATTGTACATCGTATTAACACATCACCCTTAAAATTTTCGCGTTCATTTCCTCCTGATAGTCTCCCATCTTTTTGAACTTAAAGGTGAGAAGAGAATTGTCTATAAACGCCCTATGTGTGCCCGCGTGGCAAATTATTGATATTTCGCCTTTACCTTCCCGAAACTTAAGTGGGAGCATGAGCGGTGTCATCTGTCCACACTTTCCCAACAGTATGATTAGCGTTCAACAATGTCTCGTCAAGAAATAAATATTACATCGTTCCAGTCCGTAATATTTCTCGCCTTATCTAAAATTGTCATCCGTGCAATGGCGATGTCCATCCTTTCCATCAGCATTTTTCGTTTGTTTTTCTTTTTATAACAAAATCAGATTTTATTTAAACGGCGCCATAACGATGACTCAACTCCACTAAATAATTCGGCATCTTTCAGTGACTTCAACAGGTTTAAAATCGTGGGCAACTCATTTCTTCGGTAATAATTATATATATGATGTCTTATGGCATCGGAGTCAAAGCTATTAACCTCAACGATAGAACATTTCCCTCGCGCCTGTTTTGGGGAGTCGATAACTTTTTATCATCGATTTTGGGATACCAAAATGGTGAGAATCATACTTTTCTTTAGTGATTCTTAATACTGTGTTATGCTCAATGTTAAGCAAATGTGCATCTCGATCTACTACGTTATTGATAGATAATATTGGACCACCTTTGTCTCTCCCCAGTTTTAAATTAAAAATTCACGTAAACAAATAACAAGCTCTCACGCTTGACTATTAAAAACAGTCTTCTTTGTTCCGTTCGGAATTCTAATATATATACAAACAGAACTCACGAACACAAAATGGAATAACAAACAAAAATAATAACGAAACTAAGCAATAATAAAACAGCGACAAAGGCAAGTGTAACAACTAGCAGAACAGACACAAATGGGGAATAACAGACAAAATGAAAACAAAACTTAACGGCAATACAACAAAAATTAACATAAATAGAAGAATTAGGAAAACAAAAACTCGGGAAGCATACAAGGCAGGGGCATTCATAATGATGCCTAGTGCTGGGCGAAAATTTTCTGCCAAGAGCGGACATATAGTTTCGTGACCCTTTTACTATAATATATCATTAAATAAAATTCATTATGCCCTCCTTTACAATATAATGGTTTGGAAAAAATGCAGAAAGTCTAACATCAAAGAAGGTGGCATTACATTTCATAGGTAAGCTAATTTCATGTGTATAAATTTTTGCTAATGATTTATTTGGAGCTCAACTTCACTGAAAACAATCACAGTCCTGTATCATTCCTTCCCTTTCTTTCAAATGTAATTAATTATTACTATTCTTGTCATTGACAGTTGTGACGTATAAACAGTGCTGTATCACAATTCATAACGGGATTTATCGATAAACAGAAAAATTAAAAGACAAATAAATGTATTTTATATGGAAAAGTTATGTTAAATAATTTATTCATAAATTATTGTATTACAGGTTAGTGACCTCACTTACATGCAATAAAATTAAATTATTGTTATCTGATTTAGTTTGTTTGAAAAAATATTTTTTAGATTTTGTTGTTAGGACATACTAGTATTTCTAGCGTTATTAATTATAGATGTATTGTAATCCTACTCTGTATATGAGATAACGAGGCAAACCTGCAGTCGGAGTCTGTACAAACGCTTACCCACAGTTACTTAATCCGCCACCTGGTACCCACAACCGACGCGAAACTATAACCCAACAATATAGCATCATCTCTACGCCGTTATTATATGTGCGAGACGCAACTTATGAGTCATGATAGTCATTTCAGCTGCAATATAGCATTGGTATATTATAGACAGCTGAAAGCATTGTACCTTTTAAGTAGGTACTAAAATATCATGAAATTATTTTAATTTTAAGCGAGAAGCGAGAACGTAGATAAGACGGAGAATAGGAATTAAGAAGAATATTGAAGAGGAAACGGAAAATTCCATAATTTCTCCGTTGTTGTATTGGCACACCCTGCGAGCAAACATGATCACGTTTTCTCAATTTAAAAATCTCTATCTCTAATTCATTTTAATTTTCATTTGTAGCACACAACATATATAATGTGTGTAATCAATGATCGGCTGAATTAGGGCCGGAGAAAGTGAGATTTTGGTTGGAAAAGGCCAAAAGATTGAAGACCCCCCAAGGAGTAAATTGAGAAGTGAACCTTATGATAGATGTAATTAAAGTAGGCATTCTAGGAGAAATTTGAGCCAAAGAATAAATCTAAGTTCTCTGTGGCATCAGCGTAGTATTTCTTAATAAACACTCATCAAACACCATACAATATACTATTGACAAGCACTACTTACATTTCCCATCACTAGTCACGAGAAGCTGGCTAGTCATATTGTATTTTTTACGCCTTCCCTTCTCTCTCCTTTTCAGCGACTTGTCTGAAACGTTGGTACGTAGAAATTGTGACATGTGACGTCTATGGTAACTCATAGACATCACATGTCATAACGTCGATGATCCTTATGATTAAACTTCTCTTTTCATCCATCAAATTTTTTAGTTTGTTCAAAATGTAGGAACGCAAAATGAAATGCAAATTTAATCTAATATAACACTGCTGTTTGTTTTCGAAAGTATTTGGTGATTTTTTATTTTATTTATTTGTATGATCTGTCTTGTGAAATGTATAAAAATAGTGTGAGTGTATTGGAACGTATCAAATGTCACAGTATCCATGCTATCATATAGCAAGTGGAACATAGTGTAAAATCTAACTACCACTTAGAGGAAAGACTGTTTCAAGCTTTTTTTTTTTTCGTAGGGACCTAATACTGGTTGGCGGCGCTAGTCCAGCCTCAATAGTTCGACGGACTACGAAGACTTTTTTGTCTTTAGGTTTAGAGAGACGATAGGGGGACAGACCCCCCCTCTTTTCCCGCAGATGGGAAGAGATAAACCGGGTTAATTGTGGGCGTACCCTATAGTGATTATTTTTGGGACCGAAAAGGGGTAAGCGGTCCCCCTCCCCACTCTAGTGGGACGGCGCGCGCACGATGCCGTTTAAGTTGCGGTGTCGTGGATAAGGATAATTGAGCTCATTTAGTGTTTGGCTTATCTGAGGAGGTCGGCCTCCTCGCCCCCCCCTTCTGACGGAGGGGGTCGATTTGCGCTACAAATCGGCAAAAGCCGTATTCTTAATTTATTTATTATTAGAGCTCTCTAAAGTAGCGTTATTTTATTACTATCAATCTAAGCTCCCGTAAGCGGTGTGTGAGTTTGACATTCTGTCAGTCATACGTTATAACTGTGTCACTATATGTAAGATTTCATCGCTCGACCGGTACGAGCGGTATATCGTATTGGTGGTGTTTCAAGCTTGAGTATGTAAAGAGCAAAGGAAAGGTTTGTATGGTATATAATAAGCTTGACGTGTGAGGCGTGAGGTGTGTTAACTAAGAGGTGACGTGTGACGCGTGTGACAGGTTTGCGGTTGAGCACGTGTCGCGCATTTGCCGCGTGCTGGCGCAGCCGAGTTCGCACGCGCTTCTGGTGGGGCTGGGCGGCTCGGGTCGACAGTCTCTCACCCGCCTCGCCGCGCACATCAACGAGTATGATCTCTTCCAGGTTAGCGACGAATTTCTAAGGATACGCATTTTTGATGATGTCACTTTCAATGGTGGGCTTCATTATTTCTCGGCGGTGAATTTGAAACACCAATCATTAAGTTATATAATACTGAGATGATGTTATTTTCCACATGTTACGCTCAAAAACTGCAAAGGACTGCTGAACACAGATGATGTATTACTGTTGCCGCTATAATAGAAAATATTAAAAATATTTATACTAAAACGTGAAGAAAATCTTATCCCTTGCGTGAATGGAAGAATTTGAAATTTGGTACAGTTAAATGCTATATCTTAATATAATATGCATTATACTTTGTTATTTTAAAACTATATGCTCATTATGGTAAGCACACAACGACTAAACCCTAAATATTGCCAATTTTTTCAAAGTCTCCTAAAGTATAAACAGACCCTACACCCTCAACTAATAACTTACGAACATATGCAATAGACCACTTTCAACACGATTAACGCTAATAAAACTAATAAAAATTATCTATATATCACCAATTAAAAAAGACGAAAATTTAAGGAACAGAATATAGCAAATTTAAAAAAAAAATACATTTGTATGTATAATATTACAAAACGATGTCACACCTAAAATATATGTTGCCATCCATTTACATTATGTTTTAAATAATAAAAAATATTAATTTCTTGTAATGTCTCATTTTATTTGAGACGACACGTTAATCTACTCGTTATGTGTCACAACCCTTTACAGCATTATTACTCCATGTTGGCGTTGATCGGAAGTACGCCATATTTGTTTACCATTTAGAACAGCTTTGAAAAAATAGGCGACACCTAACACATAAATTTGACACGGGCCCTAGACAGGCCTACATTCCCCCCTGAGCCCATAAGCCATGGTGGCAAACCCGCATTATTGCGGCCCCCGCTACCGAAGGGATAGTTGTCCCCTCGCGACCCAACCCGGGTTATGAGGTTTGCCTCGGTGCCTGTAGCCCTCGCCGCGGGCCAACTGCGAAGAAGACCAGGAGTGTGTAAATATGACACTGTCAAACATATACGTTTATAATAATTTCACTCAGAAACTACTACGGATTTGTTCGAAATTCAAAAGATAAAAAAAATGAGATATTTTTTTTTCTATTTTCTAACCCGAAAAAGAAATCGTTCTGGTAAGATATATTATACATATTGGAAACCGTTTTCATGTCGCGTTTATATGCATACTAGTGCACATTTTTAGCCGCAAAGGCCATTATATGTATTATAAAATCTAAATTTTACTTCTATGATACATTTTTTTTACTGAAAAATGAGTTCTATAATCACAAGCGTGTGACCAGCTCACCGGCGGCTTTATTTTCTGACGTAATATATCGTTTTTAACACCCTGTCTGCTAAAAACCATTCCTTTGTTTAAAGCTCGTCATCCTCGTCTTAAAGTAGAAGCTTCATTTTGGCCTTGCAGGTCATCAGAAAAATGACTTATTATTTGGAGAACTTCATCTTTAAATTATTCTATTTCTGTATTATTTGGACACTGCCCAAGTGTTTTGTTATCAAAGACACCAACCGGCTACGCATACAACTATGGCTGAGTGTTTTAAATCTTGACCATCATAACTGAACCCTACAACCTGAATCCAGCTTCTACATGAAGATACATGTGGTTTTAATAGAGACTTAAATAAATTTAATTCCTCATCTAATCCGATATCGTCAAATTGTCTATCTCACTGAATGGGTTGCAAGACACGTTTTAGAACTATAAGCTAGTGCACAAAAAAATTATATACAACGTAAACATTCTGCAGAGATTAGTTTCTTTTAATGCGGAAGTGCACCGTCGTCTGTATTCGTTAGTCGTCAAAAGGCATTACCTTATTTTTGTTACATCAATAGGTTCTATATAAAAGGTACTATTGTTGAAGTAGTAGATTAATCTTGGCCGGCGTCTTAATTTTGTATTCAATTGAAGCATTTCACAAGACATACCAGAAAGTGGCATTTTTTCATTACGCACGACAGCCACGGCACGGATTTTGTTGTGTGGTTTTTCTGTAATTGTTACAAAGCGTTGTGAGTGCTATAAACCACAGTGCCGTGATACGAATTTCGCGGTTTGGATCTTTTACCAAGGTGCATTACACATTCACGAAATTCTCAGTAGACTAATTGTACGAAGGTCGACGGACTAATTTTTTTATCAAAGACTCAATCAAAGACTCAATAAAAAGTAAAGATTTCTTTTTTTACAGTCTAAATAAAACATGTTGCTACTAATTACCATAGAGCTTCGTTCGAGTTCGTGTTAGTAAATTAATAAAGATTGCGGTGTAGACGATCAAGGTATCTGGGTTCATGATGGTTGAGCTACCTACAGCCACGACGAAACTCGAATCATGTTGGGAATGATGTCAAGAACTAGTTTATATGAACATCTTTTATTATATTCAGGTCGAAATGAGTCGTACGTACGGCAAAACAGAATGGCGGGAAGATCTAAAAACTCTGTTAAGAAAATCAAGCACGCCTGACCTACAAATGGTTTTCCTGTTTATTGAATCTCAGGTGAATTATTGAAGAATATGTTTAGTTTATCATTTTCTGTTGTCATGTACATAGTTCATTTTAAGGCACACCAAGAGGAGTAATCCACTAGTAATGAATTAGCGAATGAAATCAGATCGTATTAGCACTTGACGGAAACTAATGAGAAGATGTTTGTGTGACACAAAACAATAGTTAGAATACTATATACTTGAAGGCTATGACTACTGATTAGATCGATGGCTGACCGATGCTGTCACATATTTGACATCTTTACCTTAAGACGCCATAACTTTTAGGTGGTCGCTAAGCCGACATTATACACACAAGTGCTAGGATTTTAAAATGGTGATTTGAAATTCGCATGGTGATTCTTTTTAAGACGTATGTTTTCTTAGGATTTAGGGTTTTGTAAAATTAGACCCCTCAGGGTGCGTTTTGAGGAGGAGGGGATGCTAGCTACTTATAACCGCTAAAACTCTTGATTGGTGTCTAAGATTAAAGAAGAGGGCTTCTTAGAGGACGTCAACAATATCCTGAACTCCGGAGAAGTGCCCAATATATTCACTGCTGACGAGAAAGCGGAGCTTTGTGAGAAAATGCGAGTTGTGAGTTTATCATTTCTTTTTTAATTACTGATTTTTGGTTATTTTTCGTTCAAACAGTTCTTTTATATTTTTAGAAATATTACTTATATTATTAGTCTAGTGACGTCGGAGGTACACTTTTCTCATAGCAACGGTGTGAAAATACAGCGACGTTGTCGCACTTGTTAAAGTCTATGCAAGTTCCGCACGGCTCAGCTGGGAGAGTGCAGATACGGGGTATTGTGGGCAAAGGAGGGCAACGCATTCGTAAATCCTCTGGTGAGTCTAGATTAGGCATAGATAGTACCCTGACACAGTTAAACGGGGTGCATGTATTATATGAGAGTGAGGTAAAAATACCCAGTCATACCTTGTCAATGAAACTTGATAGCTTTGCTATCGCGTTACGTGAGGTTTGTGAACATCCGGTGCCTGAAGTGAAGTAAGGGAAAGAAAGCATTTATATAACTATGCCGATGATAATGAGTGATGTCCGTAAATGGCTCTAATTTTATGTTTGCCCAATGCAAATTGATAAAAATACTCTCATAGGTTTTTTAAGTTTCGTTTCTATCATACTCACACACTTTTTATTTTGGTATATTATGATACTATAACTTTACATATACTTCATGCTCGGATGGTTGTGCAGATAGACCGTCAGCGGGACAAGTCCCTGCAGACGGACGGCAGCGCACCGGCGTTGTACGCGTACTTCGTGTCGCTGGCGCGCGCGCAGCTGCATTGCGTGCTGGCCATGTCGCCCGCAGGGACGGCGCTGCGTACGCGCATCCGCAAGTTCCCCTCGCTCGTCAACTGCTGCACTATCGATTGGTTTCAGGTGAGCACAATGCTTCTTAACCATATTAAAAAAGTATCGCAATGCTACATTGTTGCAGAAAAAGTTAATAAAAAACATAGCCTATGATGTTAGAATTTGAGAATCGCAAGGCCAATGTTTTAGCTCTCCCGTGAATTTTTACTTCTTATATCTTCATAACATATCTTATTGTTAATTTGTAAGAAAAAATATAAGTTTCAATTATTATTGGCATAAACTTGAGTGTAGGTACACTTATCTGCATATTTTTTTGTTGATAACAACAGGAATGGCCATCCGACGCCCTCCTGGCGGTGGCGACTCGTTTCCTCAAGGATGTGGAGCTGACAGCCCTGGAAATGGAGACGTCGATCACGCTGTGTCAGATGTTCCACACGGATGTACGCACGCTCAGCCAGGAGTTCCTGCTGCGTCTGCGCAGGCACAACTACGTCACGCCCACCGCCTATCTCGAGCTCATCAACATGTTCAAGGCCTTGCTGGGGGCGAAACGAACGTACGTATTTTATTATGGAACACTAGCTGCAAGTTAAGTACTTAATGGTGGCATCATAAGATAAAATATGTCTTGCGGGGCGCTCACTATCCATGCTCAGCTATACCAGAACGTATGTAGCAAGATAATTGCAGAAACTTTAAAATGTCGGAAATAGAACTTGTGCAAGTCTGAACTTGCGAAAATATATCGTAACGTGGCTACCATAAGAATAGGCACATTTGAAACAGAAAGTTCGGTATCATATCTAGTCCTATGGGATATTTGTACTACGTATGGAGGTAATTTTAAAGTCGAGCATGGCCCACCACACTTTCCCATCGCTGCTACTTCTGTCTCCAAGGTCGACAGCGGCCACCGCTTGTGACCACCTGATAAAACCGCAGGGAGCCGGAGGGAATGATAAAAATACTTTGGGATCCCCAACGTATTAAAGAGAAGAAAATTGGATTTATTCCCTCCAATAAAAGCGGACACAGTAGAGGACGGAGATAATAAATGCCTAACACATATTGACCACACGTTACGTTTAATTATCAACTGGGCTTGTTGATAGTACAATTTAAAACAAAATTGTTTGAATTTACGAGATATTCTCACGTTATCCACGAGGTCAGGCATAAGGGTATGTGTGGCACGGATAAATGTTTTTGATTTTTTATCGCCATGACGCTTGCTTTGCGGTACAGGCGGCGAATATCGCGAGGCAACGTGCTCCGCAACAATTTCAGGTAGCGAAGAAGGAATTTTCGGAGATATATTTGGTGACGTAATACCCACGTGCATTTACACCAACTTTTTTTTTTTTTTTTTTGGTGACGAAGGGGAATGCATTTACGCATGATACCTGGGAGCCCGGGTAGACCCCCAGGTAGCAATACCAACTAAACCCCTACGGGAGCCATCAGCCGCTATAAGTGGAGGGTCCCGGATCTGCAGGCAACAGGACCCCTCCAGCGACAGGCTGGCCTCGGCGAAAAGGCCAGACTCCACCTCCTCGGAGACTGTCCGGCTACTCTAAGACAGTCCCCACGACGCTGTGTCATTGGAAGTGGACCGGGTTCCCATCCCGGCCCGACACGGAACACAGGGGCACTACTGAAGGTGCTGCAGATAGCGCCTCTTTCGTACCCCCATTCGTCGTCGGCGGGGGGAGGCCGCGTCGGCAGCCTCCTCTCTCACCCGCTCGTCTGCTTCCTTCTGGGACATGACTGTCTCGCAGAAGGAAGCCATCGCCTTGTAGGACTCGTAGCTGCCGAGCATCGTGAGGATGATGCTCGACTTTGACAAGTCCACGTGCATTTACACCAACTTATTCTAGCTATATTTGACCCCTTCTCAACTTGAACGTGTAGAATACATGCATAAAATTTTTCATATTTACTTTACTATACAATAACTACTCTTACCGGGTGGTGAAATACCGCTTTATAACATTATCTGTGTACTTAACATATCACGTAAGCCTAGCCCTGAGCTAAGTAGCTTAAGGCCTCGTGTTACAGATACTAGACAACTAATATATATTTAATTCAATAGCTTTTATAAATTTTAGAAATGGTATCTTTCTAAGTTTTTTATTATAGAATAAAATAAATTGAACATGCGCGATTTTCCGACCTATATTACCTTTTCGCCAGCCGGTATTTAATTCACATATAATAACGAATATTATGTTGAGACTTGCAAACAGTTATGAAGCCTGTAGACGAGTGCATAAAAGGCCCGCGTTCCAAGCTTCATGCGTCACCACTAATTGGCACACGCCGAATGACTTCTGTCGATGTAATGTTTGTTTTTACTTGTCCTAAAACTTTGCTAACAAACTTCACTGTAGTCACGAGTTTTACTCAAATGTGCAGTGAGTGGATCAGATTTATGGAAGTAAATGTATTTATTCATATTAACGTGGGTAACGTTAAATTCGCAGCAAAGTTAGAAACCCACAATATAACGGATCTGTTACTTACTGCCAAAATAAAAAAAAATGCATGGATGAACGTGATTTGTACAAATATTTATTACGTCTTCATTACTGAGAAGGTTTTTAAACACATTTGTTTCTGTAATCGCCTACTACTTGCACGTTTTATTATATTTCGGGATATTTGTCTGTACCTAATGGAATGGCGGCTTGTTTTCATCGTAAAATACTTTTCCATCCTTACACACCCGCAATAGTAATAAAATGAGTACCTATCAATCCTGCTAATAGTACTTAAACTTGTACGTAAAAATAATTCAACGAATTTGGATGAAATTTGGCATAAATCAGGAATAACATAAAAATCGGTATCGAGGTAGAGTTGTGCAACCAAGTATAGCGTGCGTCTACATAGCGTACTATACTGGAACCTATGGAACTATGATTTGATACCCTCTAAAATCTTGACTAAAAATATTGATGCCTTAAGGCATCAATATTCTTATCTTAAATAAAAATGTATGTACGTCAAAATTAACTAATAAGGATGCACAGTTGATCTTAATCTGTGTTTTCTTTTATAATAAATCCTTATTGACGGATGAAAGGAATTTTTTACCCCGGTTGTGAAGGCTCTTAATATATTATCATAAAATTATATTGCCCGACCTACGGACAACAATTTTAAATTTTAATCAATTTCAAGTTTCATATAATACATAATACACGTCAAAAATATGTAAACTATAAAATTCAAAGTTTAACAGATTCTGATTAAGTACCTAGATTAAACAGTGAAGTATCCCGCGTATGAATAGTGACGTCACATCTACATTGTGATTCCTATAAAGTCTAGAGATTTTCTCTAAAAAAATGGGGATGTTTGCAGATAATCAAATCTTGGCAGTTAAATCTAATCCACTTCTGTGTTACTGAATGGGTTATAATTTGGTATGATAATTGATTGATGATGGGTAGGCATGTATCGGAGAAGCAACCATAAAAAATATTTTATGTAAAAGCAACTTAAAAAAACGACTATTTATTATGACATTCATAATTCATTGTCGTATTTTAAGCGGCTGTGTCAAATGAGAAAAGCCTAGATAGTATCAAAACTACCTCAACTTACAGTTGCTGTTATGTCTCCAGATATACCAATGACTGTGTCTATTACACCAACAAATAGGATCGGTAACACCTTATTCAGGTACCTACTAACTTGCCTATTAACTCTTGATTTTCAATTTACTGTATTTTAAAGGGAAAGGGATATCAAGTTTTATAACTCACTATTTTAAATTCCCCATCAATGTGTCAACTTTCTATATTCTTTGGATTGTCTGTTAACAAACAACTCTGGTGGTCACTTAATTCCTTAAAAAGGTTGGCTCTTATAATGTCAATTTGGGAAGTTTAATTAAAAAAGCACTGTCTGTTTGTTTACTGACGCCCGTAGATATACTTGACAAATTTGATATATTTGAATTGTTACACGGACGTGTCGCCTCCCTTACCTCCAATAAGCCTCCATAAACTTACAAAACGCACGAAATCGAATTCTGGCATATCAGAGCGTGGGACACGGTGTCCCCTGGAGGCGAGGCGTGTCGATCCGCCCCCGTTGATACGAATGTTAAGTGCGGCGATGGGGCCGCCACCTATCGTAGTCGGCGAGAACGGTTGTGATAGAACGAGAGCTGTTTTATGTGTAACGGTGACTAAGCGAAAGGGTAATGGAATCTCTGGTCTTCCCGGTGGGATGAGGGCCCTTGGTCTAGATTTCCACAGAGCGATTAAGCTAGCGCCGTATTCTGTGTATGGAAGGGATGTCCTAGGTATGGTAGAGATGCTAATGAAAAAGAAATTATGTGACCACACGGTCTGATTTGAATGGATGAACTGGAACCAAGGTTTGGTCCAAGCTATGTAGTATCCAGTATGACATACAAGAGATGGTTTGTTTATCCCCGACAAGACGTGAATATATAAGAACGGCTCAAAAAGAAATATCCTTGTGCCTAACACAAAATAAATTTGGCGTTTATTCCACGTGCAACGTTAATGGTCGCGCGTACGGATCCTGCCCAGGACATTGATGTTTATGTGTATAATATTTATTTATATAAAAAATCTTCAAACTACAATAAATAGATAAATAATTCTTAAAATTATAAAAAAAGTGTTAAATGTATTTTCGTTGTCTAGTACCTGTGTCCTTACGGTACCTACTTGATATGGGCTATACTAGCGTGGTGTGGTTACTCCACAGATACGCTCCTTCACCGGCCCTGGGTGGGGTTCAGTGGTGTGTGGGGCTCGCGGCACATTATAGTGTCGAATACCCACAAAAGCCACCGCGAATGCTATCAGTGCTGCCTTTGGTGAGGTGCCCCGGAACAGCAAATAATCAGGGCACCTCGACAGTTGGTCAGCCCCCTAAGGAACCGACGCTACCTCCACAGATGTGGTTGTCCCGCACCACAGGAGAACCCCACCAACTTTGAAACAGTGCAATTAGGCGAGGTTCCCATCCTCGCCCCTTGCCCCGTGTGCAATAGCGCCGCCTCATGGTTTTTTTGCTCTTCTGTCCCTCTTCTTATAAAAGGGGTACCAAGAGTGCCTCCTCCTCAAGTGCAAGTTGCAGTGATGTAAGATCGTGATATGTGGTGCTCTGTTTTCTCTGCCTTCCCCATTAGGCAACTGGCGTGAAGATATGTTGTTGTTGATTACTTTTACATTCACGCCATATTTTAAGGACGATAGAACATCCTACAAAGCTATTCTGCATTATTCACCAAGTACCAGCTTAATTAGGCAGGTACCTATTTACCTGTTCAAAAATTTTATGTATGCAAGTTTCCGGACAACTCGATTCTTTGGTCCTGTGACGGTTCTCTGTGTATCTTTTTGCGTACTTTCATGGGAAATGTTCCGAGGAGTTGTTCGGCTTAGTACCAGCAGTAGAATACCATCTTCGGAGATCGCGACATAACATTTTAATTTTTACCGCGTACAACTGTATTGTGGAAGCAGCAGAATAGTAAAGTGTTAAAAAATCTAATGAAATGGAAAAAGTAAAATATTAAAAAATGTTATCAAATAAAGATAGTAAAGTATCTAAAAATATAGTTGATGGAGTGTCTTGTCACTTATTGATGGAAATTCATATTATAACTTAAATAAAAAGTATACTCTCTATACTATTTCCACAAAATTATCGATTTCAAATAATTTATGAATGTTTAGAAATCATAAATGAATATATGTGTACCTCTACTTTGGAGGGAAAACAGGTCATAGATTTAAACGCAATTCTTAAGGTATATCTGGAACAAGATTATTTTACTTATAGGGTAGCCTTTTGTCTCCGTTATGTGCGGATATATTTATGAATCATTTAGAGCATAAATATTTATTTCACAGTTTGGAAAAATATGATATACTGCTGTAGATATGTCGACGATATAATATGTCTCTGGACAGAAGATCTCTGCTCATTAGACCAGTTTTTAATTATACAAATAGCCTTAATAGAAATATTTGATTTACAGTGGAAATTGGTAATAAGATTTTGAATTTTTTGGATTTGACCATCTATGGTCAAATTCAAAATCTTATTACACAATCAGTAGTTACTGACAGACACAAATTTAAAATATTTCGAAAATACAGTGATAATGTTATTCATGCGAAGTCTCGTCACCCAGACACGCATAAACACGCCGTGTCCACAGATATTATATATATATATATATATATATATATATA
>JAFELO010000155.1:340567-381657 GCA_017140195.1 Eumaeus atala
TAGTTATTGATGAAAAAAGATAATAGGCGTACTTGCTCTATTCGATGTGCATTCGTTACCTATATTACATAACATCATACAAATAAAAAAAAAATTTTAATACTTTACTTTTTAATTTCAGTATATTTTGTCAAAAATCCATATATTACTGCTTTATGTGTGCCTTCATACATTCTTGAGCGCGTGCTTGGCTGCAAATCTACAGAGACACGGTATGAAGGGGATACTTTTTATCCCGAAAAGTATCAAATATATTTCACGCGGATAAAATCTTACACTACATTATACTCACCCCAAAGCGTACACATAACTCCTCTTCAATTAAACGCAAGCATTGTACAGCCTAAATACTTTATGTTGAGATAAATAATGCGATTACAGAGAACTTCTGTCGGCCGAAAAACGGTATTTAACTGGACTGGATCAACTCGCCTCTGCCGCAAAATCGGTCGCTGCATTGCAGGAGGCACTAGAAAAGCTGCAACCGAAACTGGCCGCCGCGGCAGCCGCAGTGGCCCAGACTACCGCCATCGTGGAAAAGGAGAAATCGGAGGTGGCTCTGGTGGAGGCCGAGGTTCTGGTCGATCAGGCTGCGGCCGCGGAACAGGCGAGTTAACTTTGTATATCATGTCCCTACTGAGCTGATGTGACACAGCATATAAATGTTATGCCTTGCAATTATTCTCATTGAATTTTATATTTTATCGTTAGCATTTACCGATCCAATTCTGGATATTGGCCATTTTCCATGAATGGAATGGCGGATCTACACGAAAGTGTCTTGGATTTTTATATTTACGATCAACGCTTTTCATGGTATTACGTTTTTTTTTTTTTCATAATCTAGGCCCAAGAAGCGCAAGCAATAAAAGACGAGTGCGACGCGGACTTGGCCGAGGCGATGCCGATCCTCAACTCGGCGCTGGCGGCGCTGGACACGCTCACGCCACAGGACATCACCTTTATCAAGACCATGAAGAGTCCGCCGCGCGGAATCCGCCTCGTCATGGAAGCCATTTGTATATTAAAGGTAAACTTCGCTACTATGAAAATGATAATCCTTCTCCCTTTCAATGGGCCACTGGATACACACAAACGGCATGGAACGTGACACGAGATTTTACGGTATCATGTGATCGAGAGGTACCTCCCCGGTCGTGCCGGCCCAACTTGGCTGCAATGAGTAGGGCACTACCACTTACAAAAATTTCTTAGAACCACTTAAGAAAGTAGAGATCAGTTACTGACACTGAAAGTGAAAAAACACAAACAATGTAAGTAGGTGATGCTGGGCGATGGCTTTAGTCTGCAGATGACCTAAATATATTGTGTATACAACCCAGTTATAATATTCAGGTCGTTCGAGTGTTAGCTAAGTCTGGATCTAGGTAATTAGTTAGTACTTTGCCAATTTTTTTTAGATACCTACACTTAAACAAATACGATTATCAGTATAGCAATTGTAAATTATCAAAATGTCTATTTTATATTGTTAATTCATTTATAAATATATTTATTTTTTGTTGTATTTGCGTTCTCAGTGGGATGATCCGGTAAGTATTACACGCCGAGGTGAATAATCCTTTAGTACATACTAGAATAAAATATATGTGTTAATACGTGGAGGAATATATCCCATCCCTTTTAAAAGAATTGTGCGATTGGAAAGTTTTTCAGTTAAAGATTATATGGAGATGTGCACAAAGCTAACATTTCAATTTAATATGCATTGGACTTTCTTATTTGACACGCAATGCTTAAGCTCATGTAACACACATATCATCGTTTCTATGTGTCTTTTCTCGTGTCTATGTTTCGTTTTTATTTAACTACCTAAGTTATAGGTTTTACTCCAATACACAGTTATGACGACGTGTGAATGCGAATGTTTTATATTTTTATGATAGATTATGTATTAGAAATGCATCAAAATATTTAAATAACGCATTTCACAAACTACAGCACTCATATAATGCTGTAGTTTCTGAAATGTGTTACTCAGGTGGTGACAATTTCAAACACACTATGACGTGTGACATTTAATCTTTCTTTGCAATTAAAAAGGTTTTTCTACAGTCAAACTGTACAAAAACCGAATACTACTTTATATAAATGAATTTCAATATCGAGGACATCAATATCTAATTATGAATATGTCGATGACTTCGATGTATCAGATTGTATATATTCAGAATATTTATACTTCAATATTCATTTCACGATGTTCAAATTGGCGCTTAAATGAATTAAAGTAATATTTCTTTATTATATTTGCCAATTTAGAGTTATTAACACCATAAGAATGCAGTATATTTGAAATATAATGAATACTTTAATTTACTGTAGGAAGTGAAACCAGATAAAGTACCTAACCCTTCCGGTGTTGGCACAATAGAAGATTATTGGGGTCCATCGAAGAAGTTGCTCAATGATATCAAGTTTTTGGAGTTACTTCAAAACTACGATAAGGACAACATCCCACCGCCCGTGATGAAGAAACTCATGGGAACCGTGATGCAGGATGATGGCTTCGTGCCAGAGAAAATTAAAACGGTGTCTGTCGCTGCCGAGGGTGTGTATCTTCACAATCTTAGATATATTATATAATAATAGTAATAATTATTCATCACCCATAATCGTACGACACTATAATGACAGTATTTGACGCGTATCGCTCGTGATTCTGTCATGTAAATATGATTGTTAAGTCAAATGTAATCGAATTAAATTGCAGCGCAGTCAAACCGAATATACGTAATGCACATATATATGACGGCCCATTTTCAGTTACAAATACCCTATGTGGTTGTACAGTTTTTAAGCTTAAATTTCAATAACATAATGTAAGTTGCGTATTTTGAACAGTTTGCAAAGAGTGCGTATGTCAGTTAGTGTACGCATTTATATGGGGTATAACAATTGTATTTCTGAACAAATACACTGTAACATGCAGTAGTAAATTTTTGAGCCTATACGATTAGGTACTCGGATGTAACTCCGTAATTGGGAACTCGATACTCAGACCATTGTTATTATTTAGGCGTAGAACATGTAGTTAGACATGGCACAGAGCTTGTTTGTTGAAAGGGGAGGAGCGCTAATTGGGAGACATGTCTGTTGCACATACGTCGCTATATTCTGCATTTACTGCATTTAAGCTGGTTAACTATTATGATAGTACTAGCGTACGGTTATAGCTGGGTGTCTATTGCCAGTTAACGTATCGAAAATAAAAATATTTATAACATATTTAGGATTGTGAACGTAGAGAAATGAACAACTTGAATATTCGGATGCATACGATCCTTTTATTCATATGTTGCTTTTCGTACAGACCTTTTTATGAACGTGATAGATAGATATAATAACGTACCATATAAATATTGCAGCAGGATGAAATAATTTTTTTGTTTCTGTACTGTGTTCTCATCCAGTTTAAATTTTTATTTCCGGAACGGCCTTCTTTTTTACTCGACTGCGTTAGAAGGAAGATAATGTATTTCGAGAGTTTCTATGTAATTATGCATATAGGTTTCATACCTACATACATAATTACGGCCGTTCAGGCTTCTTGAAGGGAAGATAAAAATCTAGTTACATGACACACATCTTAACAGATTTTTACGCATACATTTTTTATGTGTATACCACACATAAAAAATAGAAAAATCGTCGAGTTAAAATGATTTTACCTTACAGCTAAATTGTGCATATCATAAAGTAAGTACATTATGATTTTAAATAACCTAATGATTTTAATGCAAGGGCCTATATACACAATGATTTTTTCGTCTAAGCGAAGCGGAGGACGATTACACCGAGAAATGTGGACCTCCTCAGGTGTGACCACCATATATTTTCCAATGTAGGACATTTTCACATTGTATCCAACATCACTTAGTGTGTGACCTGATGGTGGAACATACAGGTCCTTAAGATTAATAGTAAGGGGTTATCCACCAATTGTTATCGAATTGTCAAATATCCCTTTTTGGTCAAATGAATTAGTATAACTGAAAAATGTTCATATCGCCACCAAGCTAGGATCTGGTGAAGGGATCACAGAAGAATCTCTATACATCTAGGGAAACTCTCAAATTTTATATGTCCATGAATTTTTTTTGTACATATTATTTTACGTCAGCCGAATATATGCATATGTTACCCATCAGCAGTGGTATTTTTTGATGTCGGTTCTAATATTTTTTTTTCAGTTTGCAGTCGGATATTTTTTGTTCAATTAAATTAGGTTTCTTCGTGAAGTGTTCAGTATTTATGCGTGAAAAGTAAAATATAAGCTACGACAAAGGAACTATGGCTAAACACAAAATCATATCATAATATAACATAGTCTAGAAATCTGTGTTAGTAAATTTTTTAGGTGCGTATTGCTTAGAAAAATAAAAAGAGAATAATTTTGTTAGGTATGTGCAAATGGGTGATCGCAATGACTAAATATGATAAGGTGGCTAAAGTGGTAGCGCCAAAGAAGCAGCGGCTGGCGGCCGCACAAGCCGTCTACGATAAGGCAATGGCTGCTCTGGCTGTGAAACAGGCGCAGCTCAAAGAGGTAACTGCACAAAAATGTACTTAAGCCATAATATGATGTAAAACTGTGCAATCATAGTGATTTTTTAAACAGGCGAAGCAGTTAGTAACTTAAAATATTAACATTTTTGCACTAGCTTTACTTTTAATAACGTAGCAATGCTACGTGAACGTATTACGTCAAGTTCCCGTAGCCGATGGATTAGCGGATTTTATATCCGTAGCACTTAACATTGTTCGCCTCAGCTGCTCTTATAGTCTGTATATTTGTCGTCTACATTTAAGTTCAATATGCAAGCTTAACAGGTATTGTAGTTTAAAAAACAACACTACTAGTTTGATTCAATATATCTCATTTATGTGTAGGTACAAGATAAGCTACAGAAGCTCGAGGACGAGCTATCGGAGCAGAGTCGTCAGCAGAAGATGCTGGATGACGAGGTTGTTGAGTGCAGCAACAAGCTCATGCGCGCCGAGATGCTCATCTCCGGCCTCGGCGGAGAGAGAACGAGGTGGACGCAAATCGCGAAATCGTTGAGGGAAACTTATAGCTCATTAACAGGTATCTGTGGGTCTATGGACTATGTAGGATTTTATTAAACTTGTGCTCTTATAAACTAAGCTAACGCTTGTAATTGTATACATTATACATATTATTCTGTTCTCCCCGTGATGAGCTAAGGGGGTGAAACATGGCATTTTAATTTAGGACTGGTCCGCAAGTGTTGTTGAGTGTTTCTCTATCTGTGAGAACTCGTAACGAAGTCACAAGGGAGAGAACTAAAGTATCTGATATCACGGGACGAATAAGCTAGCTAAAGTGGCAATGGGCTGGTCACACACTCAGAAAAACCCACTAAGGTTCTGGAGTGGAGGCCGCGTTTAGGAGAGCGATGTGTTGGTCGACCCTTCACCAGGTGGGAAGACGATCTAAGTGCGGTAGCCGGTCCGGGATGGATGCGAGTAGCAGGAGATCGGTCGTCTTGGCGTCATTGAAGGGGGCCTATGTCCAGTAGTGGACCGATAAGGGCTGATAATGAAAAAAATACATATTATACGGCCTTATGTGATATGTTATTTTATACTATATTGTAATTTCTTCGATTTACGTGAATGTTACTCATTACAATGAAACTGCTTTTACGGATTTTATCGCGGTTTGTGGAATTATTTAACTAGCGCAACGTTTCAGAAGCTTTACAGCATGGTCATGTGTGCACTGAGATTACAGATGTCCTGATGTCATAATATATTAAAAGTACCCGAAGAATTATAATTATTTAGTTGTTTTTTAACTTCAATAGCCTCATAGGTCATCTTAGGATGGAATCCGTGGTCTTTTGCGAGGATTTGTGCTTTATCAAATCTAATGTAATGACAAGGGGCCAACCTCAGTGTGTTCACAGACACAGACTGCAGATTATTTGACGCGACGGTGTTTAATGTTTGCTATATGTTCTTTGACGCGAGTTGATCTTCTTGCTTGTTCTGTATAAGAGAGATTACAGTCAAAATTAATTCCATATACCCCTGCATCTTGTAGTGGGATATGGCACTTCACTGGTGGTAAAAATTAACAGATGTATTTTGGCGGCTCAAAATTAATTTTTTTTGAAGCTCGTTTGGGGCTGCAGCTAATTTTGTCTGTGAACTCTTTTATGTATGGTAGCATTGCGGGTAGGCGCGCTACGGTGACTAGTTTCACCCGGTCTCTGTAATGCAGACGGACAACTCGAAGCCGGTCGTCTCGCTGAACTTGAAGTTCGGTGTCTAGGTGTTGCCCATCACAGATACCTCGTGTTATTTGAAATAAAGATTTGCTATATTGTATTAATTTACTTTATCTAGAGCTGTACGCTTTATGTGTATACTTTCAATATTAGAATATTATTGTAAGAGGTAGTGCCATGCTGCATAGGAGGATATGCATGGTGCATGACACTACATCGTCCTGTGCAACGGAATTGGACCGGCCCGACCGGGGTGTTATCTCTCGCTCACTTGATACAGCCGTAAAGTCACACCTACGGTGTCGCGTTTCGTGCGGTTTTTGAGTAGCAGATGGCCCATTGGGGAGGGAGGTGAAAAGGAGGCCAACGTATCGGTATAATTATGCTGATGTTCATGGGCATCGGTAGTCGTTAAAAGGCTCCGATTTCTCGTTTATCCCCGTAGACTAAAAAAAATTGGGTAAATATGGGTATCTTTTTTTAATTTGGCGAAGACGTGGTGGGGACAGTGTGATGGCATTTTCATGTTGACGTGTGGAAATGGGGAAATTTACGTGCTGTCTCTGGATCAGATTGGAGTTCTATGGTGTGTCGGTCTCGCGGCACATTATAGTGCCGAACATCCACTAAAACCACAGGGGGTTGTGTCGCATTACATGACACCTTCGGGACAGTGCATTAGGGGCAAGGCTTGAGGCATGGTGGGGGGTCAATTTGACTCTGGCACAACCACGGCGTAACATTTACTAGTTATTTAAAGAATTGACATATATAAATATTGACATTATCAATGTTTCCGATTTCTTTTTATATTGAATTAAATAGCCAGGCCCTTAAGTGTAAATTCTTAAGTCAAATTCTGATGCAGGGCTTGAATTTTCTATTATTCGACTTGTATTTCTTGTCTAATCTCCTCTACAACATATAATATACTTTTATACGAAGAAAATGTTAAGTGACGTGGCCATCAACATAGTCAAACTGGCGCGGCCAGCAACTATTTTCACGCTTAATTGTTTAAGGAATTATTTTTCAGGTGATATTCTCATTGCGTCGGGTATTATAGCATATTTGGGACCATTTACTGCTTCATTTCGGCATGACCAGGTAATATTCCTTTAAAATGATATATCATGTAATTAATTTTTTTGTACCTACTGAGTTGCAATGGCTGGTCGGGAATGGATACGTGTGGCATGAGATCGGCCGTCATGGCGTTCATTGAAATAGGCCAGCAGTGGGCCGATAAGGTTTGATAGTGATGTTGATGATGATGAGTTAAATAAAGATAAAATTTATGCTTTATTAGAATGGCGATGATTAGGTACGATTATAATGAAACGGACGCATTAATGTAATGGCGCAAGTTAAAAATAAATTGTAGATCTAAAGCCCGAACTCGATGGGACTATGTCGTACAACTACCAATATGGCCATCTTACAGTGTCGTCATCAAATCAGCTCCATGTCATAAATTTTTTGTATTGTAATCCGATAAGCTACCCATTTGATATACCACTTTATAATTTGGTAGGTAAAGAAATGGGCAGAAGCATGTCACGCGTGCGGAATCGTGTGCACTCTCAACTTCAGTCTGATCAAGTCTCTGGGAGACCCTGTGGCCATACAGCAGTGGAACATCCACGGGCTGCCGGCAGACGACTTCAGTGTCGAGAGTGCCATCATTATAAAGTAATACTTTACTACTGATGTTAATTATTCCATCTATATAGGAAAACAAGTAGGAGAGTGGTGATGCAAGCGAGAGGTACCTGCGGGAATGTGCCGGCCCAATACAGCAGTAATGTGCAGCACCATGACGCTGCCTCTGGCCAGCAGGACCGGGGCGATACCCCTCACCCGTACGATATCGGCGTAAACACTAACAACTGTCCCGTTCCGCGTGTCCAGTTTCTTAATTTACGGTGGCCCATTGTGGTAAAGAGTGAAAGAATACATCTGAATAACCTCTATATGACTATCGGTAAACGACTGCTACTTATACCTACCATAAAATCTATTTATTAAACGTGCACTTTAGGAGTGTAGATAGAAGTGGAAGCATGAACGTGTTTATTTTTTCCATCTCAAAATATGCCCAACGCTCGTAAATAAGTTTTCCCTGCCAAATCGCAGGAGCGCCCGCCGGTGGCCGCTGATGATCGACCCGCAGGGCCAAGCCAACCGCTGGGTCAAGAACATGGAGAAGTCCAACAACCTCAGCGTCGTGCGCCTGTCGCAGGCCGATCTCAGCCGCGTGCTGGAGAACGCGGTGCAGTTCGGCCAGCCGGTAATGTATTGCGACTTCAAATACTTTGCCACACCGTATATTCGTTCTGTTTACTAGTGAGTAGTGCTACTGTGGCGTAGCAGTGGGCCATCGATAATCCGGCCCGTGTCTGATCCGACGTAGCCTGTGATCCGACATGACTTTGAATATTACACATATACTTGACAATCTTCGCTAATGTATATCATGCAGGCTTGAACAGGTTCCCCACCATAGTTCAAGCCTTGTCGAGGCGGTGGGGCTTAGTAGCCTGGGGTGAACCCAGGCGAAGTCTATTGAACCGAGGGGGGTCTTTGCACTCCTCTTATAAGAAGAGGGGGCTTAAAGATCAGCAGGAGGATTCGCTCTCGATATCCCTCTTTTAAGAAGAGGGGACCTAAGAGCAACTGGAGGAGGCCCTTCTGCGCACGGGGCAAGGGGCGGTGATGGGAATCTCACACCATTGCACTGTCCCAAAGTCGGCGGGGTTGTTCTGTAGTGCAGGGTAACCCCATCTGTGGAGGTGGAGTTGATCCCATAGGGGGTTGACTAGCCGTCGAGGTGCCCTGATGATTTGTTGTTCCGGTCCACCTCACGAAGGGCGGCACTGACGGCACTCGCGGTGATTTTTGTGGGTATTCGGCACTATCCTGTGCCGCGAGTCTCACACACCACTGGACCCCACCCAGGGCCTGTGAAGGCGCATAAATGCGTTTCCCCTCGTCAACAAAAAAGAAAAGGGCTGAAGAGAATGGTACATTCTACAACGAACTTTTAATTTTGTGTAGACTGAGGGACAAAGTCTGATCTCGCATTATGACAGCCTTAAACAAAAAATATTTATCAATATTTCCAAGCTTCATAATTTGATAAATTCATTACATGATTTCGATTAATAATTCTTGATTACTTTGGTATATATGTATGTACATTTATGTTTAATTTTTAGTAAAACGCAAGCTCTCCATTTTTAATCAATTTATTAAATTCAACATACATAAATTAAGTATGATTTGTACTTCCAAGTATGTGTATATATAACATATAGAATCTTGTCATTGGATATGTAATTTGTCGGATTACAAGGTACACTTTTGTAAAAAATTCCGGACTATAGGGAGTCTTAGGCAGCACTGCCTAAGACTCCCTATAGTCCGGAATTTACTCCCTATATATATTAGGACTCCCTATAAGACAACAAATTCAACAGTCCGACACTGCGCTGCATAACGTTTGTCGAGTTACCGGAGGCCCACTGTATTACAGCCAGCGGGACGGGAAAGCACTTTTTAATATCTCTACACAAGTGTAGCTGCCACTGTGCTGGCTGTCGCGGATATTTTTCGAACCTTTCCAGGGATGAAATTCAAATGTCTCAAAATTAAAATGACATGTCAGGCAATACACCGAGCGTAGACTCCTATTCAATAAAAATGTTGACCTTAATTTGTGAGAAAATTGTAGTGAAATGTTAAATATTGTCTACAAACTGTACGGGACTGTCTGGGATTCTTCGACGATTATAATAGATTTCGTAATACAAAGATATTTTTTTTTATTTCATCCTACAATTTTTTATTCCTAGTTTATTTCAAAGTCACTGTTTTGTAGGGCGTAGGTGCATGAGTATTCTAAAATTATAGTGGAATATTGTTAACCATGATGTAACAATCTGAAATCCTCTACAGGTGGACAGAGCAATAAGGTTAGCTTACTGATCTGTTGTACATCCATCTGTTCTTTTTAGCAAGGTGAGCTGACGATCGTAACACCTAGTTAGTTCATACGACTGGCATGAGATGTGCCGTCCTAATGGTTCATGTAAAGAGGAAATAGGGATGACGACGATGAAGAACGCTAATCGTAATGATTATATAATTGACTCCATGATGGCATATATAAGATGAGCTTCGGTGGCAAGATATTATACTATATAAGTGTTATTCATCAATCATTTTGAATGAACATAGGTCCTTTTAGAAAATGTTTTGGAAGAACTGGATCCGATGTTGGAACCGCTTCTGCAGCAGCAAACTTTCCGACAAGGAGGCGCACTTTGCATCAAAATTGGTGACACAATTGTAGAATACAGTAAGGACTTTAAGTGAGTCTACATTTCACATTATAATTATCTTGAAATAACATTGTTACATTTACAAACCACTTTTTTTCAGGTTTACGCTTCCAGCCAGTCAATCATTTTCTTATTGCTTCAAGATTTTTGATTTTGATTATTTCATACCGATAAGCGAATTTGGCGGTCTAACTTTCATAAAACTTCAAAAATAAAAGTACTTTCAACAAACACCATTTATTGTACATTTAAAACACATTACGTTTACAATGCAAAAATAAGACATATAACACCAAAAATTAATTAAACCATCTAAAGTAAAATAGATAAATAAATAAAAAAGAGTAGTTGTAACCGTTGATCAGACCAGTTCAATTCCTTCTTCTTCTATATGAAAGTTTGTGTGTATGTCATCGATGAACGCAAAAAGTACTGTAACTATTATTATGAAAATTGGTATATATAATATGTATGTTTCAATTGAGGTTTGTGTATTTTTTTTCTTTAAAATAATTTTCTTAAATTTATTTTCGTTGTTGACGTAGCAACGCGTGCCGGGTACAGCTGGTATGTTTATATAATAAATTTAACACCAATTTAACAGCACGTGCTACGTTGATATTCTACTATTTTTTTAGGCTGTACATAAGTACAAAGCTGTCGAATCCTCATTACTTGCCGGAAGTCGGCGTACGAGTGACCCTAGTGAACTTCATGATCGCCAAGGATGGGCTCGAGGCACAGCTGCTCTCGCGAGTGGTGGCTAGAGAACGGCCGGACCTGCAACAAGCGAAAGCGGACTTGACCACCCAAGGGGCGGAACACAGGCGGCTACTGCAGGACATTGAAAGGAAAATTCTTACAGTCCTCTCCACTTCAGAGCATTTGCTTGAAGATGAAGAAGCCGTTCAGGTCGATTTTTTTTTTACATTTAACTAAACACATACTCTATGCCCATATTAGCCGAATTAACATAAGCGATGGCACACTTCAAATTTTAGCTTTAGCTCACATTTATTCTTGAGATTATTTGCCAAAAGTCTACAGTTGTGAATATTTCAATGCTACAGATATTGAATTCGGCGAAAGATACATCGAATGAAATAAAAGAAAAGCAGGAAGTGGCAATGGTCACCGAGATAGCCATCGACGAGGCTCGAAACGATTATGTGCCTATTGCCGTACATTCTACTAACTTGTTTTTCCTTATCGGTAAGTATTGTTTTAACAAGGTCTTATTTACTAAACTAATTTGTGACGTAATGGTTATATTGAGTTACGGTTTTCACGTGTCACGTGAACCATTTTCAATCAATTTATGTTATCCGGTATAACTAAAATGTAGCTCGATGACAATGAATGATTGATGCATCTTGAAGCTAATCTGTCGATAAATCCTAATTTTGAATATATATTTTTTCATATAATAATATTACTCATTGCAGGATGGTTTTTAATTATAATGTTATACTTGATGGCAAAATTAAATAATAAAAGTATATTCTACTTAGCTTAGCTACAAAATCGTTAATACGTAGCCCTAAAAAATAGCCAAAAAATTGTGAATTAATCTAATGTAAATGTAGTGTAGTGTTAATTAAAGGCGACTCGTGTCAACTCACAGTACACTAGACAAGGAAAAGAGGTAAAATTACTACATTGTCATCGGCATAACAATTATGTGGATGTCTATAGTCGCTTGTTTTTGACAAGGCTCCAATTACTCGTTTGCTACTTTATACGTGCTTACAAATAATAACGGGCAGCGGACCGATTGAAAGCGGAAAGCGAAACCACGAAGACCGGAATAACACAAACTACAACATGAATGTTAGATAACTAGTCGATGTTTAATCTCTCTGTCCGTTTGTACAGTTGTAACTTTAATTGCATTGATTTAAACGTATATTTTTTTCAAGGTTTTAAGACATTGCTGTATTCGACGTACATTTCAGCTTGATCTTTCCACGTGTATACGAGAAAAACTCCCATCATACGGTCCGGCATTCCTTTGAAAAATAGAATCCCCGTTAGTTCGAAACCCCTGGTGTGCGTCGACTCGCACTTGGCCGGTTTTTTAGCTGTGAATTTTAACACCCAGTTAAAACTGTTTTGACGACGTGTGTTAATGTGCGACGCGTGCGTGTTGTAGCTTCTCTGGCGAGCATAGACCCGATGTATCAGTACTCGCTGGGCTGGTTCGAGGGCTTGTTCACGGCGTCCATCGACAACACGGACAAGGTGGACGACATCCCGGAGCGGCTGGAAATACTCCGCGCGCACTTCACGTACTCGCTCTACAATAACATCTGCAGAAGTCTCTTCGAGAAGGTTCGCCTTTCATTTTTCTTATGCATTTTGTAGGAGGTATGAGACATTGCAAGCTATTAGAGCGGCACGTTCGGGGAGGTACCTCTCTCACATGATACTGCTGCAAAGTGACAGCTATGCTGTCGGTTTCGTAAGGTTTGATACCGCCGCAATATGACAGATGCCATGTTTCGTAGGGTTTCTGAGTTTGGTCCATTGGAGGAAATTAGGTAAGCCCCGTTACAGTGAAATCCTGCAGGTGTAGACAGGGACGAAAAAGCTCCGACTGCTCACTTTAAAATACCAACAGCTGAAGCACAATGTTTTGAAAAATATTCAGATAAATAAACAGAAACAAAATCCTTTGAAGTACATAGTGTAATATTATTATACATTTTTATAATATGAGCGGGTTACGAGGTGCGAACCTTTCTGATAATTGTTGGCGACCATATGTAGGGCACAAACCACAGGAGCGGCCGCATAGCCGTCGATGACCATTACCACCTAATCGGGCCGACACTACTGGGCGCTTGCTCTCGCTCGCGTAGCACCGGTATTGTAGAAACATAAGCTTCTATGTTAGGCGTGCTTACTCTTGTAGTGCTGGCCTAATTTGCCTGCAATGCAGCAACGAGTCGGGTTATCTCGTGCATTTTCAACAAAATAGAAGATTTTCACATGTTTTTACTTCAAATCACAACACACCAATATCACCAACTCTTTAACTTACGGCCGCTACTGAAGACTGGAAAATTACAATAATAGTTTTTTGGTCCAATCCGGGACATTGTGACTGTGGTCAAAGATGTTCATCACTTGTGTACTACGCAGTAGGGATGTGTACTCTGTACAGGACAAGCCGGTATTCTCGTTGCTGCTGACGATAACTATCGAGACCGCGGAAGGGCGGCTGGCCGGCCCGCAAGTAATGTTCCTGCTGACGGGCGCGCAGCCGCGCCACGTGCCGCCCAATCCGACGAGCTTCCTCAGCCCGCAGGCCTGGCAGGACTTCGTAGGGTATGACGTCTCAATAACCCTTTTATTATCTTACTAGCGGTCCACCTAGTTTCGCCCGTCATTAACAGGGGTCGGCAATTACGCACAAAAACCCTATTCGGGAATTGCTCTATCCACTGGTGAAAGTAGCACGAAATTCCGTTAAGTAAATTTTGAGAAAATTGGTCACAGACTTTTGGGGATTTATTGTATAATAATTATTGATATTAATAATGTTAGCTTATTTTTGTACAAGTGATTATGGGACGATAGTTAACAAAAAATAAAAGCTACAGCCGAAACTAAAAAGAATAACTGTATTTTATATCAAAAACAAACATCAACTGAACAAATGTACCGATCGTGATCCTCTCCATGGGACAAACGTCCACGTCAGTGTCGAGCCACCACGCGCTGGTTGCTCCCGTCGTCAGGGTCGGAGACAAGTACTCACTGCGGGATGCATCGCTCATAGCAATCCGATGAAGCTGTATTGGGTTTCTTTTCGATTTCACGTCATTATTCAGGTCGGAAGAAAAAAGGAAGTGGTTCCATAGTTTACGAAACTACTAAAAATATGTTTAATCAACGCGACTGGTACGTCGACGAACTACTATACTTTATTAAGCTTTTACAGACGATATGTCTTAAATGTTTTGTTATATTTGACGATTGGCGCATTATGCTCGGCTGCAGGCCTCACCTCAGTAGGTCACGTATCGTGCTCTTTCATTTGCATTTGGAAAAATGAAATGTATGAAAAATCAAACAAGTAATGTTCCTTCATTAGGAAAGAACACGTGTTTGAAGTGAACGGTGAATAAATAGACGTAAGTAACGTAAGCATGGAAAAGCGTTACGCTCGAGCGTCTGTCGCTCGATAGCTGTAAACACGCTATTATTATTCAGCGCATTGTATCATTTCTTAAGGAATAAACTCCAATAATAAGCCAAACTAAGATGTATTTTACGTAAAATATTGTATGCAAGCACCGTGTTTCGTAGACTGGACGAGATAGAAGAGTTCCACGGCATATACGACCATTTCATCGCCAACGTTCAGGTGTGGGAGAAGTTCTGCGCCGCCGTCCGCCCAGAGAACGAGCCCCTGCCGGCGCCCTGGGATGAGCGACTTAGTTCGTTTGAGGTAACACTCAAATGTAAAGTAGGATATAACATCATATACTTCAACTAGACGTTATTTTACGAGCCACACGATCTCGACCGCCTTGAATCTCACAAGTATATTTTTATCGCTTACCTGGCCGGAGATTTTCTCCACACATTACTTATGTTTCCATCAATGTCGTTCAGTCATTTTCAGCGCGGCCCGATAAACAAACAAATAAGGGCACAAATATTATCAAAACTATTAGAACGTGTTCTGTAGTCGATTCTATGTTAGTCTAGCTTTTTGCGAATATATTTAATGTTTAGACTACGTCCCTATTCAGGTTTATCATATGTGTAGATAGGCGGTTAAACGTCCATTAACCTCCTCACGAATAACTGTTATGCAAATGCTTTTCCCTCCTTCACCCTCCCCTCTTACATGAAACAGAAATAAGTGTTTGTAAATAAAAGTAACAACATGTGTGGTTCACTATGACCGCCGTAAAGTGACAGTGAGGACAACGCATGTGCATGGCTACAATGCGGAATGCTCGGTAGTTGAAGGCTCAGTCATTGCTCGTTTCCCCCTCAACACTGTAAAAAAATAGATATTTTCGTAATTGTATATGTAAAATTCTCGTATCACAATGTTACTTAACCTTACTCCTACAAAATTTTTACCTAATTTTGTATGCAAGTGAGCAACTTGGTCTGAGAATCGGCTACTGGCTACTTTTCATACCCCAAAGTGATAACGTTTGGTCATCAACATTTTTCCAATGTTTACACATTACAATGACAACTAATCCAATTTATGATAGAACATACGTCTGTCGGAATAGCTAGTATGATGTAATATTCTTATAAAATATTTTTAGAAACTGATGGTACTACGGTGCATGCGCTTAGATATGATGGTGCCGGCTGTGTTGAAGTATGTTGGAGGTAGGCAATTTATATAATGTTTACTCGTAAATATGTTGTTTTCACCGGAGCGCTCTACTGTGGTGCTTAATCTTCCTCTTGTTATAACATAGTGAGCTAACAAGGACCACCGCGTATATCGCTATCCTCACTTCCTTGGTCTGTGTGTTTATTTTTGGTTTGTTTTCATATAACATAGCCTTTATGTTAGTGTTGTGTAAAATATGTTGCTGCTTCAAATAGGAACAGAAAAACAGTGTAATTACCAATAAACAATTATCTAGTAAAATATTGTTCTTACTTACTTGTAGAAAGTATTGACAACGACTGAAGAAATGTCTCGTAGATTTTTTATTTTCGGTACACTTTAACGAGACTGCCTCGTTGCCGGTCTAGTGGCAGACATGTTCAACCATAATTGTGGAGTCCCGTATTCGAATCCCGGGTCGGGCCAAACAAACAAAAGTTACACAAAACCAATGTACCTCATTTTAATTTCACACTCATCTGAAATTATCCAAAACCCAAAATCTATTTCGGTTACGGATAGATTTTGATTTGGGATAATTATGATTTTTCAATTTCTAATAACAGTCTGGAGGTAATTGGTGTTGTTTACCGCCGTACCTCGGAGAGCACGCTGTCGGTCTTGCACCTGATTTCTCTCTTTTTCATTTCCCATTGGTAAAGGAGAAAGAGTGAATAGCGCACAAGTTTGCGCAGAATATTGTACTTTTATTAATAGAACATCTGTAGATAAAATTTGGCTAGGACAATATATATAACCATAATTAATTAATGACGTTCTAGCCGAGATTCGGAAACGACGGCCACCTCTAATGTGACGAGCCAACTGCGCAGGACATGTTATAGTGCACAAATGTGTGCACTATAATATGTCCTCATTCTCCTATTTCGATGGGACCGCAATCCGACACGACCGGAGAGAAATCGGGCGCATTACCGGCGGCTTAACGTGCTTTCCGAAGTTCAGGTAACACCGCAAAGTACCTGACTTCGGCCTATTATTAGAAATTGACGAATCTTAAAAACTCTTTGGTTCTACCCGTAACTCGAACTCAGGACCACACATTTGTGGTTGAATCTGCTTACCACTAGACTACGAGGTAGACGTACATTATAGTAATGCTATACTTAAAAAATATTACAATTTTTATTATATTATATGGGGACATAAGCGCATACATCCACATGAGGACTACTCACGCCCATAAATGTCCACATAATTGTTATGACCTGCTCTCTTGCCGGTTATCATGTGAGTGAGAGATACTTCCCCGGTCGTGTCAGCCTAATTCGGCTGCAATCCAGCGTGATACTAACTCTTGCTATATTTTTTGCAATAATTTCAAACTATTTGGCTGTTGCAGGTCAGATGGGTAACAAGTTCGTGGAGCCGCCGCTCTTCGACTTGGAGTCCTCGTACTCGGACTCGCACTGCTGCATCCCGCTGCTGTTCGTGCTGACGCCGGGCTCCGACCCCATGGGCACGCTGCTGAAGTTCGCTGATGATCAGGTGATTGTACAATAGCATTCTGTCTTCCCTTATTAGACGTTCATCAATTAAGAGTCAGCGCAGCGAGTGCACTACAGTGAATCGGACCAGGTAGGCACTTCTCGCTCACATACCGCCTTAAAATTTATAAGCTACGATGTCGAGTTCCGAGTGGGAGTTTAGCTAATTTATTTACATAACAATTACGCTGATTACGATAACCGTCGATATTCATTGAAATAGCCCGTCTAATCGTTTACTACCTTAGGATAGGCACTAAAATGACTTTCTTTGTTCCTGTATAGTAAGACTTTCATCTGAAGTAGGTGATGTAATACAACACCAGCGTTGCCCTCAATACATTAATACATCGTGAGGAAAAACTCTTGCTTTCACTGTTCCAAAGTCGAAAGTTGGAAGCTTAAAACCATAAACTACAACAACAACACATTTTCACGCCAGATCCCTAATGGGTTAGGCAGAGAAAAACGGAATGTCATACATCACGATCCTTACACACCTGCCTTGTCTCCTCCACATTTATTACTCTCTTCATACAGACACTCCGCTAAGATTCTTGCCACCTGCGGACAGTATCGGATCAATCCGATCATAGTATTTCAGCCTTGGTCTTCCTCCGTACTACATACTTCCACATTCGCATTGTATATTTGTTTCGTTAACCTACCATTACTTCTACATGCCCAAACCAAAGGAGCATAACCTTTCTAATTTAATAATTCACTCCACTTCCATTCTCCTAAATCACCTGGCATATTTTACCTTATCCATAAATCCTCATACAATTTACGCGTTATTGATGCTCCACTACATTTCTTGGTGACATCTGCTGAGGCAAATGTTTTTTATCATCACAATTTATCGATTAATATGGTGCCATTAGTGTGTAATATAAAATGTTATGAAAAAAACGATTTTTCATTTTCATTGAAAACATTAATAAAAAAAATGGGAGTAAAAGTTTTTGATCAGACGACCGGAGTAAAACTTATTTAGTCTTTCTAAACTGGTTATGAGGTTGAGGGAAAAGTTTGCTCAGCTTTCTTTTAAGAAAGGTTTTGCTTTAAGAAAGGCTTCTTTCTAGCATTGGCCAGATGACTGTATGGACAAGTAATATACGAATCGAAACCTTGTATCTTTAGTATCTCCCTCTCAACGTTCGCTCTCGCCACTTGGCCAGATTACTCTCCAAGTCAAACGTCCGTAAAAAACTATTAAACTTTCAATAATTGCTATCTCAATATCCTCTATTTAACAGGCAGCACAGCTAGTACTTACTTGCACTAGCAACTTGCGGTGACTACCCTGTAAGGGAGTAAAATTACGGTGAAGTTCAATCTTTTAGTGTTAAGTACTTCTCTTGATAATAAACATACTGGTTTATCGATCGGCGGAAACAATACCTATTTTTGTAAAACATATAAATAGCAATATGTTATAAATGTAATGTGTTTTCATGCTGTAGGGCTTCGGCTCGTCTCGGCTGTTCTCATTGTCGCTCGGACAAGGGCAAGGCCCCATCGCGGTGAAGCTGATCGACGAGGGAATTCGCAGCGGCACGTGGGTTGTACTGCAGAATTGCCATTTGGCTAAAAGTTGGATGCCAATGTTAGAGAAGGTAACTGTTGTACTTGTTGAAGGTGCTTGTATTAATAGCTCCCTAACTTGTACGCGCTTACTAGTTAACAAGTGATTTAGAGCGAGTAGTATGAGAAGATTATGAGGAGTAAAATAGGGTGAAACCGTGGTCGAAAAATCGAGTACAACACCGAGGGCGCCGACGGACTGATTCGATGTGTATTAGAAACGTGATTGTATTTTATGTAGATATGCGAAGGACTAACACCCGACACGACGCACCCGGACTTTAGACTGTGGCTGACGTCATACCCGGCGGACCACTTCCCGGTGTACGTGCTGCAGAATGGAGTTAAGATGACCAATGAGCCTCCGCAAGGTTCGTCCCACTCTACATTTCCTTAAGTTAATAGAATATTTATACGGTGTTATATCTAATTGTAAGGGACTACTGAACTTCTCCTACGCAACCTATCTATTTTAGTCTCAATAAATTCAATAGGATGAAGAAGGGGCGACGTTATTATGTACGTTATTTGCAAATATTAATGGGTGTTGGTAGTCGCCAAATGGCTCCTTTTGTTCATTTGTCTTTATACATACCTGTAGTATAGAAAAATTCAAGGGCGGATATAGAAAAGACTTATTTAAGAAGTAGTACTTTCATCCATAGGTTTTTGATTATAGTTACATAAATATGTTCTCAACATATTTTGAAGTTTAACCAAAGGGTTTTTCGCGGAACGGAGAATAACATTTTGAATGAAGGTCTGCTATTTTGAACATTAATACATAGTATTTATTGTTGTATTACTGTTTTAAAATTATCAAAAACAGTTATAGTTTGTGTATTTTAAAATTCTTCATTAAAGGGGGTGAAATGAAACTTAAAAACTCATATGACATCTTGCATTTTTTAAGCTATAACTTTAAATGAATCGCTATTTTTCTCAAAATAAATAAGCAATTCAGCCTTTTTAAAAACTCTTCTCCGAAATTGGTAACATCTTATGAAAACCTTTGTTAACTTGATTTTCTTTTTTAAATTTCGATGGATAATCACTTAATTTAATAATCACACAACCATCAGAACAGTAAAGCTAAAAATGTTTTTGAAAGTTGGTATTGTTACTGAAGTACTAGTTAAATCTTCGCACATTAGTATAAAATATAAAGTGATACTATGCTTTTATATATATACTGTACTTTTTTAAATGTCGGGCTTGGCCTACCACCCCTTCCCACCGCTGCAACTCCTGTATCACCAGGATCGACAGCGGCGACCACTGATCGCTAGGAGGGAACAACTACAACTATATTGGAACCCGCTACGAATTTAATCAGAAGAAAATAGGAGGAGAGTAATTCCAGTTTCCCTCCCCAATCAAAGCGGGAGAAAGTACAACATACAAACAGTTGCAATGACTTGTTCAAGCCAAAAAAAGGGCAGCCAGGTGAGACCCAACAGCTATGCACCACGGAGATAATCCGTCCTAGTACCAAGTGATTGACTAATTGGTATTTAATTGTTATCATTTAAGGTGTTGTTATGACTGAGTTAAAATAGTATTTTTCCAGTAATAGTTGTGGCAAAAACGTTTGATAGCACGGAATCCACGAGATCGCCGTAGTAAATTACGCCTTAACACTATGGATACTGTCTAACATCATGGTTCGCTCACTGTGCCAAATACACTCCCAAATGATGTGCTGTTTGTTCGTATTCGTTAGCTTGTAGAGGTGAAGCCACTGGTTTAAAGCAAAAAAGTTTGCTTTTAAAGTTGCTGTGGCTGGTAAGGAATTGTGCAACGTAGTGATCGATTTCTAGTCAGTGTTTCGATAAGCGGTCGCGCATATACACTTAAATAAATTGTGTAAATGTCGTCCTAAATTTGAACTATTCCATCGCGTCTGCCATTCGTTAACTAGGTTTTGAGTAGTGATTTCTATTGGGCTAAACAGCCCGTTTATCTTATGTCTGTCTTTTGGTCTTATTAAATTAGGGTTGGAGAGATTCTGTGAGTGATAACACATGGCTGCGCGGCGTTGAATTTCTAAGTCTATTGGCAGTACTCCGGAAGGAACAGGTAGGGTATCCGTGCCAACGGTGCGGTAGGCTTTACATAAAAATATTAAAGAAAGTATTTGACTTTGGAGCAATTTATGTCGAGAATTTATTTTTTAATCTTAGTCCTAAATACGTGACGCTTTCTTTACGTTTAACTGATACGTTGTTAAATTTAATACGTGGGATGGATGGTAAGCAACCTTTTAACAATATTTGGAAAGTTTTCTGCGGTGCGAACTCTAAACGGTTTCTTTTCCCCCAGGGCGAAATTGAACTGAGTCAGTTGGTTGACTTAACTTCAAGCATTAAATTGATTTATGTTTGACCGCTTTAACATATTATATTAAATAAAATGCCCCGTGGTCTAGTGGTAAGCATGTTCAGCTTACAGACGTGAGGTCCCGGGTCCGAATCCCGGGTCGGACCATACAAAAAGTGCAATAAGGATTTTTCAAATTCTAACAACTGTTCGGAGTCATGAAGTTGGCGGTGTTACACCCCCATACCTCGGAGAGTACGTTTCGTCGTCGGTCTTGCGCCTCATTTGTCTTCGATCGCGCCGGATTGCCATTCTATCGGAATGGGAGAATGAAGGAATTGAGTGTGCACTTGTTTCTGCCCAAACACTTGTACTCTATAATATGTCCCGCCCAGATGTCTCTTCTCAATGAGAGATGGTTGCTCTAGCCGAAATTCGACTAGGACGATATCTTTTTATTATATTAAATCAATTAAGGTGTATTTTTATCCAAAGAGATCATTAATTTACTTTATATTATATTAGTCCTCGTTACGTGAACCTAGGACTGAGCTGGTCGCTTGTGTGCAGGACTGCGCGCCAACATCGCGCGCTCGTACGCGAGTGACCCCATCAACGACCCCGAGTGGTTCGAGGGCAACAAGCAGACCGAGGTGTTCAAGCGGCTGCTGTTCGCGCTGTGCGTGTTCCACGCCGTGGTGCAGGAGCGGCGCCAGTTCGGGCCGCTGGGCTGGAACATCCACTACGAGTTCAACGAAACGGACCTCCGCATCAGCGTCGCGCAGCTTTACATGTTCCTCAACGAGTATGACGTTAGTACATAAAAAGTGTTTTTTTTTGTGTGTGACACTTTTTTGTGACGTATGACACATTCGCATACACACTCGAATTCGTCGACTACCCCAAAAAGTAGCTACTACACCATCGTATCATACATGACATATATAGCATTTCTACAAACTCATATCAGTTTTAACATCGATCGCATTAAGTGCCATTATAGTCTACATATTTATCACTTACATTTGAGTTTTTTGACACAAAAATTAAATCAACATTTGGATCACTAGATCCGACTGTTCAATATAATACATTAATATAGTATTAATTCAATAATAAACCGACTTCATGGCAGCTTGATTTGGAGCATTACTAATACTGAATACTGAATATTTTTGGTTTTATTAATGATATTTTAATCAAATATTTTTTTACAAACTGAAATAGTCAACAACTTAATCATAGGCCGACGATGTTGACGATCGAATATAATTGTGAATCCAGATTACACTGAAGTTTCTAGAAATATTACCTTTTCGCATTGCAAAAATCGAACACTACGCTAATGTGCTGAATATTGAATATTAAAGTTTCGAACCTTTCTTTTTTAAGTCTGTTTGATCCGCGGCGTCCTCACTTCTGATGCGCCTTCTGTAAAATTCATCCTGGCTTTGACGATATAATTGGATTGTTTATATTTGGCCAGCGCAGACACTCAATGGTGATATATCTATTTGTATACACGGTTGTTTTTGCTACCAAAAATTTATATGAAGAGCATTTTGGCCGGCTTGGAAAAGGATTACAATTTATTATTCAATAGTAATATGTGATTGCACGATAAACTCCGTGAATAGGTTGGCCGCAGTAATTGTATTGAACCGTTTGCCTCCTTACTTACGGGGTTATGTCACCTTCAATACTTTGTATGAAGAACTAAGATAGTACCACCCAGGAAGTCGACGACAATTATGGGAATATGTATAGACATATGATATGCGTGGCCATATTCTACACTATCGGCCTAAGTTAGGTCTCCGAATCTAACGCAAGAGGCTCTACCTTTATTGCATTAAGCCCAATTACGTCCGGCATGACCGGGGCGATACCTCTTGTTCCTACAAAACCAGCGTGTAGTGCTATGCTGTCGCGTGAGGTCCTTTGGCCCAATGATGTTTGTGCAGATGTTCATGTGGCTCAATAGTCACCAATATACTTATCTGGTCGTTTCTACACAAACATACCAAGTAAAATGATTGTCAGACTAATACATTGATACACCTGTAGGTCCGGGACCCTCCATTAATAGGGGCAGAAGGGTCCCGTAGGGGTTTAGTTGGTATTGCTACCCAATTGCTGAGTAAACCATAGGTCTGGGGTCTACCCGGGCTCCTAGGTATTATGCGTACATTGATACACACCAACGCGGAGGCCGAAATGTTGTTATAACAAAATGTTATATAATTTATTAAATTTAGGGTATATTCCTTTATTTGTACAGTAAGTTCTTTCTAAATTTCATGATATTGTGCCAATCCTATAGACTTTATTTTGGTGTGATCATCAAACTATACGCAAAAACAATTGTTTCTTTTCATTGCGTTGTCTTAGCTGTAAGATTTTTTTCATCATCATCAACATCAGCTTGATCCTGCCACCCGTCCTTGATTAAAGGATTTTAACAGACATACAGAAGGATAGATTCCGTCTAGGCGATCGTATAAGGTTACGACTTTCCTTTTGTGGTTTGGAGTACCAACTAAAACGGATGAATCGACTACAGACGCTGTGTTCGTACTGTACAGGATGTGCAGTACGTGGCGCTGCGCTACCTGACGGGCGAGTGCAACTACGGCGGCCGCGTCACCGACGACTGGGACCGGCGCTGCCTCAACACCATCCTCGCCAACTTCTATAACCCGCGGGCCGTCGAGGAGGAGAAGTACCCGATAGAACCCAGCGGTCACCTATTTTTCTCTTGATTCAATTCGTGCTGCAAATTTTGTTTCTAACTCAGCCTCCCTTTGATGAACAGAATGGTAATTTTATCAAAGGGTCAAAGACCACTATCTATCAGGGAGATAGAAGAGTAATATGTTAGCAATGATTAGTGGTGCAAACCCGCAAAAAAAAGGTGCCAGAAAAATTTGGCCATTATTGTTTTCATTTCACTTATCCGAGTCGCTCCTAAGAGCCACAGGGTGTTGTATTCCATTTAGACACTCACAATTTTATCACAGAGTGCGTTGTTATTTGCACTTTTTAATATGGTGAACTAGCCAGAAGCAGTTAATTTAATGAAACAGTTTATTAATAATAATAGTATAAATTAATGGAATGGATGAGAATTAAATCTACAGTCCTGAATGCCATCGTTGTACAGTTCACTCATTAGTGATTTGACAAAATTCCCCGTATACAAAATTGTGTATTACCACTCTGCAGGTGTGTACTACATACCCAGTCTGCGCGAGCACGGCGACTTCGTGGCGTTCGCGTGGTCATGGCCGGCCGCGACGCCGCCGCAGGTGTTCGGCTTCCACCCCAACGCTGACATCACCAAGCACTTCCGCGAGGCCGACGAGCTACTCTCCACCGCCGTGCTCACGCAGGTACCGCACTGTTGCGCTTATAGACAGTCGTAGTCTTGTAGTAATTTATGCAGTGGAGATTGTGATGCGGGTGGGTCATGGAGCGGCACTGCAGAAGCAGTAGCGCGAGCGCAGTATAGTGCGTCGGCGTAGTGTCGCCGCGTCATACCGCACCGCGCGCTGCGCTGTAGCGCACCGCTACGGTACGGCTACAGTACGGTAAAATACACCGTTTTGCGTTCGTGCGTTAAAACACCAGTACATGTAGTTGAGACCAGGCGCGTGTAAGAGAGACCGCAGTGCACCGTTACTCGTGTCTAACATTGGACCGAGCCAAATAATATAATTACTTTTATATATATTCTTCTTTACTATAGATTAACTTAAGTAGGTATTATTTATTTATTTCTTAACTTGTACTTATAGTTCTTAGTGTACACAAAAAAAACTGGAAATGTAAATTATTATTTTCTAAATATTTCATTTTACATTTCATGTTCATTATAGTATTGAATTGAATACGTGCACATTTTCTTACCTATAGGCAAGCAACTTACTCGCCCCTCTACGTTTCTCATTTAAAATACATTATGCACTGCTACACACTAACAACATGCAGCGGCTATGTCTAACTTTATATTAAATACGTTTGCAATTTAAGGACTCTAGGCTTTTTCTATTAGAGATTATTGAATTAATCTTTCATTGTTAATGCATCTAAGTATCATAAAGTATTTAGGTGTCTTTATTTTTATTTGTATCCCCTAGTGCTCTGGATAATTTATTTCCACCCGAGCACTTAATTTTCCTTTAAAATTTATAGCGCGCAGGTTTAAGCCGAACTACGTACTAAGTACCGGGCAGGTAATGAACGCGAGTTGGCTACTTTGCTGTAATATTTATTTTCTTTCTAAAGTGCACTATAAATTCCCTTGACCATTACTTTTTTTTCTTGCCTATTAGTTTAAATCTTGTTATGCTCATTTGAAACATCTATAGAAAAACTATAGCGAAATTTGAGCTTGATTTTTCCAGGGCCTATTTTTTTTATATGATACGAACTTCTTGGCATTCCATGGATTCACCGTGCGGGTGCCGGGTCCATCGTGTGGCAGAAGGAGTAAACCCCAGTAGCCCCGGGACTTGTGATTCCGGGTGTAGGTTTAAGAGGCCTCTTTGTGATGATCATCAACACTCATCTTTACTACTCAGGTTTACCCCCCCCCCACCTAGCCAAATTTCATAGGAGCCTGCTACTGCAGCTTTAGATACCCGTTCTAAGGTAGAACTTACTGCAGTTCTCGACAGGCCAAGGTCTTTTAGTAGGTTGTAGAGAGATTTTGCTGGTATACCTCTCGCTCCCACTTCTAACGCGTATAAATTAACCGAATAGTCATTTTTGGTTAGTACATTTATTAGATCGTAGTATTTATTTGTTTTTATTGTGTGGTCTTTAGGTATGTTTGTTTCCCACGGTACCGTTAGTTCTATTAGGATGATATGTTTCTTTTTTCGGGTGAAAAGGAATATATCTGGTCTAGATGACGAAACACCAACATCCTCTGGAATTTTATAGTGCTTTTCATACGTGTCCATCAAGATGATCCAATCCGGTGCAGGACCTAGGATTGAGAAGGGCTTATTACTCTTAAGAGTGTACAGATGAGCCTGCCTTTACAAAGCGAATTTCTCTTCTGCTTGTAGTCAATCCTTTTTGTGCTCTAGCTACCGAGAGACTTGCAGCTTCACGTATGATTTGTAGTACTCTATCATGGCGACGTGAGTAATGACCCCTATGCAAAACTCGCCAATGGTTAACCACTCACTCTGCATTCCCAGGTTCATTGCGTGCACTCTGTAATTATCATTTTCGTCTTGCTGTAGAAAACATTTTATTATATCTCGATCTTCCCCTGTCTTTCTCGAACCCAACCCGACTCTGTTTGCTTGAACACCTGCCATAAATTGTTTATGGTCTTGATTCAAGCTCCATGGCACATTTAGCTTTGGGAAGTGATGTAAGTGCGCATTATCTTGGGATTTCCCCAAAACATGCATTTTGGTAACTCGGAGGTGTTTGTAGAGTTCTGATGATTTCTTTAACTTCATACCAAAACTATTGTGATCCCTAAATAGAGTCGAGGGATCAGCCGGATGTGCTAGTCCGAGCCATAACTTCAACATCTTTGTGACATTTGCATCTAACTTTGTCAGGAGGGTTTTACCAATGTCATACACAAGGAAAGGCCAAGTCAAGCGGGATGTCAGATAGTTGTTGTATATCCAAACCTTTTTAATATTACTTAAGGATTGTTCGTCTACCTTATCAAGGTCGTTCAGGAAATTTTCAACAACTGTAATCTATCTTTCTACCAAGAAATTTGAAAGGCACTCCTTCAGCAACGGTGGTAAACTTCTGTCCCCTTATTGAGAGTTCCGGATCATAAGAGGTATATTTAGTGTCTCGCCTACCCAGACACAGACTCTGGCATTTACTTGGCCTCACTTTTACTTTGCCCTCAGTCCGTCAGTCCATGTACAGTACTCATCGATTTCTTTTAAAAGATTCTGACATTGTTTAGGATTCCGTGTCAGAATGGCAAGGTCGTCTGCAAAGACTAAGATGGACTCTGTGTATTTGTTATTTATTTTAAACCGATGGCCCCATTTTTTCTCATGACTAATAAGTTTGTCTATTAATATGTTAATCACTATATTAAAAATTAATGGTGACAAGCAGCAGCCTTGGAACAGCCCCATATTGTATTGCTTTGCTGCTATGGTGAATTTTAAAATTGAGTAGTATCCGGAAAGTTGTACCATTTCAAGGCAAAAATCATCAGTTCGTGCTGCACTGAACCAAACGCATTTTCAAGGTCTATCCAGCAGACCGTTATTTGCCTTTCTTGAGTTCTGGCATCTTTCAAACTTTCTGCCAGTAAAGTGTTGTGTTCCAGGCATCCAGAAATACCGGGCAAGAACCCTTTCTGGTGATTGGGCCTGAAATAGCTATTGTTTAACATAAATTACATCATTTTTGTTTGTACTATACTAAAAAATATTTTGGAAATAGTATTGGTTAGTGCTATCGGTCTAGTGTCTTTTGGATGAGTAACTTCGACTTTTCTTGGGATGAGGACAAAAATTGCTTTGCCAAATGCTGAAACGATTTGCTTTCTCGACCAGATCTTACCGAATATATTATGAAGGTGTTTACGAATGGATGGACATTTTCTGTAAACCACATATGGTATGCCATCAGGGCCTGGAGCAGATTTAGATGGTTTCTTTTGTATTTCTCTAAATAATAAGAATCAAACTATGAAAGTCGAATAATTTTATACAAAGTCGACGTTTGTACAGCCTTTCCGTGTAACCCCTCATTGGATCTTGCGGAATTTCATAAATCCAAAACGCGCGACAGTATAGCTCCGCGTTCGATTCGAAATTAGTTCTCGCAAGGTTTTCTGCTCACTTAAACTCAATTACTCTGTAATTGGTTTATGTCATAGTGGCCGCACACACCGTGCTACGTCAAAAAAATAATAATAAAGAAATAAATCGTCCCGGAATTGCCCACAACATCCTACCAAATTTCGTTACAATCTTATTGGTGAGGTATGCATAGGGATTCGCCCTGGGTCAATCAGGGCCGGATCGCTAGTGTTATAAAGTAGCCTATGGAACTCTACAATGGTTCAGTGAAAGTTATATCAAATTCGTACAAACATAATGACAGACTGACAAACAGAAATATCAAAAGTGGTTCGTTTAGATATTTATTTCTTAAAATAACACACTGTGCTGTAGAACACTGACGCAAACTTCGATTTTATTTATTGTATAATATGTATAAATTAAATTAATATGGATGTTTATTATTAGATTATAGACTAGAAATAACCAAATATATTTTAAATTTTCAGTTAACTTCTTATTTGTATGTAACTTAGTCTGTTCCATGAGAGGTGCTTGTAATTTGACTTTATATTTTCACCGTAATGTATTCTGTTTCATCGACCGCGGCTCGCGCCAGGACCGTACGGTGAGTTTCTGCTACAATATTATCTTTTGTATTTCGCAGTTGAAGCTTTTAGTAACTTTGTTGTAATTTTTCATGCACAAAGGATCTCTACAGACAACACGTGGTAAGTGCTTCATACCTTTTTATAGGTATAGTTAATTATATTTGTTGTACATGTTGCTTTCTTTGCTTTACTTTGGTTTTTACCACTGCGATACTAAATGAGAAAGATTTTGTGATTATAAATTTACATAGGAGCGGGAGAACGGATTAATAATTTTCCTTTTAACGGATTAATCAATATTTATTCTTATGATAATGTCCAAAAGTATTATTGGTGCTCCTGGCGGAATTTAAACAAATACGCGAGCACTTTTCTTCCTCATTCCCTTATTCTTGTGGGGCGAATTAGTGGGTATATCGGATTACCGGTATGTCCAATGAAAGGTACGAGTTAAGTGCCATGCTGCATTGCAGCCGAATCGGGGTGACGTCCCCCCTCACATGTTACTGCTGTAAAGTGACAACTGCGCTATCACGTTCCATTCGAAGTACCGCCAGGATGGCAGAGGAAGATGAAAGGAGATCAACTCACCTTTCGATTATTCGTTTGCCTCCCAAAACTATAAAAAAAAAATCAGTACAGGTCCGACGGCTGCATTTGCATAATAATCATTTTAGGAAGAGGTAGTGCTATGCTGCAAGGTTGCATGCATATGCATAGTGCAATAACACTACATCCTCACATGCATCGTAATTGGGCCGGCACGGCCAGGGAGGTAACTCTCGCTGACATAATACCGCCGTAAATTGACATTTTTGGTGTCACGTTTCGTACAGTTTGTGCGTAGCCGGTGGCCCATTGTGGGGGGGGGGGAAGGGAGGGCAACGCATCGCAATAGTAATTAAGTGGACGTTTATGGGCGTCGGTAGTCGTAAAAAGGCTTCGATTGCTCGTTTGTCCCCCTATTTTATAAAAAAAACTTCGAAATAAGGGGATGCAACTTATCCCATCTTTTTGGCTTACTAATTTCCTACGGCCACGTGATTTGTCGCTGAATACGTATATTTGACCGTACGTACATAGCCAACCCTATGATAAGTAACTGACCCCACTCCTACATTCCTTACAGGTTTTTATCGTGTGTGACTGACTCCCACTTGTAAATTATTAACTGGTTTTTATCGTCTGTGACTGACTCCCACTTGTAAATTATTAACTGGTTTTTATCCTACATGACATATCAATATTATATATTGTATAAAATTAAGACTGATTTGTAAGGATACCATGGCGGCCGGCGGCGCGAAGATCTCACCGGAGCAGCAAGCGTGCGACATCGCGGAGGACGTGCTGGCGCGCCTGCCGGCGGAGATCCTCACGGGCCCGTCGCACGAGGGGGACATCAAGCCGGCGGACATGACGCCCATGTCCATAGTGGTCATACAGGAGGCGGCTCGCTATGAGCGCCTCGTGCGCATCATACGCACCAGCTCTCGCGCCGTCATAGGCGCTGTGCAGGGTACGTCACTAGTACTATGATGTTTATATATCATACAGGTATGCTATTGCTATATTGTTTTGTATGACCGGGGATGAGATATGGGAACGAAGCGACGTGCCCGCGATGAGATCTTATCCGGTCCGTCGTACGAGAGGGATGTTAATCAGGCGGACGTGACGCCCATACGCATCGTCATCAGCAGCTCGCGCGCCGGCACGGCATGTCTCAGGGCATTCTCATCGCTCACACTGTTTATGTTGACGGTATGTTTCCTAGTCTAAGTACATTTGGCGAGATCAATCCATTTGTTTTAGATTACCAGACTAAATACTCCTTTATATTGCTCTTTCGACGTCTACATTAGAGTGTACACTGTACGAGTGCCAAGTTCTGTTTCTGTCCTGGAATTTTTATGTCAAAACATCTATCTTATTCATGCTAAAGTTTCAACTTTAGAATACACATAATAGCTTTACTCCTACTTAATACGGTTGAGCCCCACTCAACTTATTGTTAAGTTGTAACTTCTAATGTTGACAGAAGCTATTTAGAGTCCCTTTTCCCCTAAAACGGAACCCCACGTCGAAGCCTTACATTTAATTTAGACTATTATAATACGGAGATGTCGAGTTTGATGATGATATAATATTATTAGTAAGAGATTGTTATTTGGTGGTGTAGGTGTGAGCGTACTGACGGATATCACGGAGGAGGTGATGACGAGTATGTACCGCGGCCGCCTGCCCGCGCTGTGGTCCGAGAAGAGCTACCCCTCGCTCAAGCCGCTCGCCGCGTACTTCAACGATCTGCTGGACCGCCTCGCATTCCTGCAGGTGCGTAGTGTAGGCAATAGTTACCGGGTCGCACTACGTTAGCCCGTGCCCTGGCACGTACTATGTCGATCACAGGAAACAGTATGGGCACTTACGTTTACTGGAGCCAATGTCTCTGGAAACTGGAGTCTCCATTGGCTCCAGTAAAGTAAAACTTCAAATAAGCTTTTTATATTTTTTAATTGTTTTATATTCGAGCATTAAACTAACACAACCTAAAAGTAAAATCATTTTGAAAATATCATTTTTTAAATAGTAAATGTTATTTGCAATTTAAAAAATGATATTTTCAAATAAATGTTATTTGCAATTAAAAAAATGAGTCTTTCCTTTGTTACAATATTTATGGCAAGACTAGGTATACTAGTTCAGTTAGTAACTGCATACGCTCGTCGAATCGGCCGACAAATAATAACCTGTATCATAGGTTCGCCAGTAGCTATGCAAATGATATACTTGAAAACACGTTAGCTGAGCTAACAAGTAAATGTAACTTTACGCCTTCAAAGCTTTAAAGTTTATATTAAGCTTTGAGGGACTAAGCTGAGAAGCTTGTGTAACAAAGTCAACAAAATTGTCATTCCACACAGTTTGAATTAAATGTTAGGGCGAATATTCTATTTCAAAGCAGGTAATCAACCGGAGACCCCCCTATGTCCTCGCTTTTAAATGTCGTTGCCATTGATATCCGATATTTCTTCTGTAAACAAATATTATTTTTTGAGGTAAAATTTCTTTACACACGCTTGACGTGGGGTATAAATTGGTGAACGGGTGAAGAGAGCGTTACGAAAACACGGCCATCAGAAGTTGAGTGTGCGGTATAAGTTAGTGAATATAGAAAAGAAAGTGTTACGCTTCGTATATTACTGTAGGAGCAAGAGACAGAATTGAAACCTTGCAATTTGATTCTCTCGTTTTCTCATAGCCTATTACGCTTTGAATAACTAAGAAAGTTTCATTTTGAAATGGGGAGTGAAAAGATTTTAAAATCACCGCTGAGTTCGAACAAAGCAGTCTAAATCCACATATGAACGCGAATTTTTTTATAGTATAGGGGACATACGAGCTATCGGACCCTTTCAACGACTACCGACGCCCATTAATATCAGCATAATTATGCTGATGATAAAATATATTGAAAATGCAAAAGCAATAATAAACAATAAGAGCAGGGCGTTTACTCAGTAGTTGTGATATAGAAATTAATATTGCGAACAGCATTGGCACCAGTACGGACCGCCGCCAGTGTTCTGGCTGCCTGGCTTCTACTTCCCGCAAGCCTTCCTCACGGCGGCGCAGCAAACCTACGCGAGGAAATATAAAATACCAATTGATCAACTTGTATTTGACTTCAAAGTAAGTAACACACAAGTTCCTTATGCTGAGGGAAAAAACGAAAAGTCGTTGCTTTTGATGGCGTAACAACCGCATAACAAATGGAAGTTGATAATACTTATAAACATAACATAAGATTGATAATACTTATAAACATAACATCTCACTTTGAAATAGTACATAAGAGTTCAATTAGAAATGGTAACTATAGGATGGCAACCGGCACGGTCAATGATCAGGAACAGACTGGCTGTCCAGCTGGGAGCTGTTTTTATCTTCTCTATGCTTTTTTTTTGTTGATCAAGAGACTAAAATTATAATTTTCTACGGCCACCTCAAAGTGCTCAAATTACTTCTAAATCACATATACCAATCTTTATTTGTGTTACAATAGGAACAGATAATTGTTGATATTATTGATAATAATGTCTGCGTAGGTGCAAAATACATTTAAAATCAGCACACCTCCCGAGGAGGGCGTGTATGTGAACGGGCTGTTCATGGAGGGAGCGAGGTGGAACATGGAATCCTTTTACATCGATGAATCCATTCCCAAAGTCCTCTACGACGAGTTTCCGCCGGTGAGTTGGTTGGGTTTTAAAATAATTTCTAAGCTATCTAGTCTTATAATTATTAAATACTAGCTGAGTCACGGGGATTCACATGTCACAGACAAATCGAGCAAATTTAGTATTTCTCTAGCGAATGTCATTCTGGTACAACAAATCGTCTTTGATACCTCACAGATGAAAAGCAACAGCCAAGTTTCATCAAAATCGGTCTAGTTCATATTTTGATTTCATGATTGAATAATAAACGTCCAAACATGCAAACTTTCGCATTAATAATATTAGTTGTGTATCTATCACACATTCCTTATAAAATACACACATAACGTAAAAAACTATGCTTTACAATTAACTACAATATTGAGTCTTCATATTTATTGTGTTGGAGCAACTCCAACGTTCTGAGCCATAAAAACCAATATCTGTAAGTATTCATAGAGAAGTAGAAATGAACATTAAGAAGTTACCTTTGTATTAAGTAAAAACCATTCGACTTAGTAGGAACAACTTTAGCAAACGCTATACCTGTGAACACATAAACGCTTGCGGCATGACAAATATTTCGTGAAAGAGGCGGGCCGGTTGATGAGAGGTTATTTTTATTGTCCGAAAGACTATCAAACATTTATACCCATAATTTAAAACTCAAATCATCTTATAATATCTATGGACTCGTCACAACCACGTTAGCCCAGTCCTGTGCTAAGAATCGCAATGACTTGTGTTACAGGTACTGGACAACGGAAATATATTTAATGTTCTTTTATATATTTTATATATTTGAAATTTTTAATATATAAGTACATATAGTACATGTATGACCCATCCATGATCTAGGCTCGACTCGAACTCACGACCTCTCGTGTAACACGCGGATTAACCGCCACGTTACGCAAGCAGTACATATAACAAATAATAGTAGTTATAAGACGTGGACGAAATAGCACCAGCCCGGCAGCGAGGCCTTTTTAATTTCATAAATGTTGTATATTCGTATGTATATTTCTTATTAACTTTTTCTGTAATAATTAATTTGACGTAGTATTTGTAGTAAAGTCTTATTTTGTGAGCACCAATTGGTTGCGAAGCCTAAGGCATAGCCTTTAGGGCGCTCTGTGTGGCAGATCTGGCTAATCCCGCTGAAGCGTGAGGAGATGAAGGCGGAGGTGGTGTACGCGTGCCCGCTGTACAAGACGGGGTCGCGGCGCGGCGTGCTGTCCACCACGGGCCACTCCACCAACTTCGTGCTGGTCGTGCGCCTGCCCACCGCTCAGCCGCCGGACCACTGGGTGCTGCGCGGCGTCGCGTTGCTCACGCAGCTGCCCTTCTGAGTGTTTACCATTTATTATGAGTTGATTATGAATAAATATTTATGTTCTTTAAATTCTATTTTGTTTCATAATTAAAGTGTCATTAATTGTTGCTTTATTGACACGATTAAAATACGCACCAACAAGGCATAACGAAACAAAAATAAAGGAGCTTTCGTTTGTGGACTTTTTTTTTGTTGACGCGAGGAAACGCATTAACGCGCCTTCACCGGCCCTGGGTGAGGTCCAGTGGGGCGTGGGACTCGCGGCTCATGATGGTGCCGAATACTCACAAAAATCACCGATAAGATGGGTGCAAAGATCCCTCTCGGGTCAATTGGCTTCGCCTGGGGTGAATCCCAGGCTTCTAAGCCCCACCGCTACGACATGGCTTGAACCATGCTGGGGCTCTTTTGCGGATTTAAACTTATACTGTGGAAGCTAAGAGAAGCCAAATACGGCTTCATCGGATTGCTACAAGTGCGACGAGACTAGGCCTGCGGTCGAAAAAGGATCAGACCCCCAAACCAACGCAGATGGGAGAGATGCATTCCGACGTGAGAATGTTCATAATAACTATGTTGAATATTAACGCGCGCGAATCGTGAAGACAACACCGTTTAATTTTTCTCCGTAAACATTTAAGTAATATAAAATTCAAAGTATAATTTTTGTGTAGTGAGTGGTACCGTATTATAGCTTATCGATCAAGCCACCCAATGCTATTCGATTTTTAATCAGATCTATTAATCGCGAGTAAACAAAGAAAAACTTTTAAAAATAACTTGCAATGGTCGATATATATATATATATATATATAAAATATCTCCTCTTACTTTCTTTATCAACGAACTGTTTGCCTTCTGCCTCTACTGCTTCTCGGGACGAAACTGACCATACATCTAATATTTCCACTAAGGACATTCCGACATTGTAGCACTCAAGTCTTGTAACGGAATGCTAAAAGCAATGCAATCAGCTTTCACTGAAATGAAAGACGAAATGTTCCAGTTTACGCGCTCCCTAAACTCTACAGCTGAGGACAGTCATGATTTTCTAAAAGAGATAAACGATCTGAATAAGCAAGTAAAAGAACTTGAGCGGTACAAAAAGAAGCCTTGACGGTCACGGAATTGCGGCAAGAGCTCTATATTTGCGTGACGTCGAAATTACGGGTATCACTTAAGTTATGCATGAAAATCTCATCCATACGATGTCCTTAATATCAACAAAACTGGATGTGGATCTGGGACCCCAGGACATTGACGACGTGTAACGTTTGCACGGCGCGCATCCCGAGACCAGCTGTTGCGCGCTGCACGCGTCCGCTGCGGTCTCCCTACCGGTGAAATAAAAGTTTTCGGAAACCAAGTCTATGTAAATAAAAATCTCACAAAGGAAAACAGAATCCTGTTCAGCAAGGCCCGTATTGCAGTCTTTCTTGACCTAGCATAAGCTTTCGACACTGTGTCCACACCGATTCTCCTGCAAAAGCTTGAAACTACTAGTTCAAAAACTCTCAGGTCGGCATCAAGTCGTTCAAATTATAGGACATTTAAGTAATAAAAAAAAATTTGGTGTACCTCAAGGAAGTAAAGTAGTATTATGCCCAACCTACTTCCTAATATATATGGACGACCTACACAATCTATGCATTATCAGGTGCGCGGACAGAGGAATGTTCCATATAAAGGTTTGGCTGGAAAAAAAATTACTTACATTAAACGCTGATGAGACTACTTACATTTGTTTCTATAAAACTGCGGCTTCCCGACTTAAAACTCCCACTCATGGTCACCTTTACTCACATCCTATTATTACATCACGATGTTATTGTGTAGTCCTCAAACGCACTAATAACATTAAATATCTTGGAATCATATTAGACGAACGCCTCACATTTCACAATTACATTAACCACACAGCCACTAGAGTGAGAAAACCGATTGGTATAATGCGGCTACTAAGAAAATCTGCTAACCTGAGGACCTTAAGAGCAGTTTACTTTGCATTGTGTCAATCAGTCATCTCTGCATTGGAATATGGGGCTCTGCGGCCAGGACCTCTATTTTCATCCTGGAAAAGACTCAACGATCATTAATAAGGGTTATCCTGAAATAACCCTACAGATACTCCACCAATGATCAATGACAGTAGCAGGAGTTCTGAGAGTTATTTGTTATTTGTTCATGTCTTTCCACTCGTAAATCTATCATTTGCTCCCCCCTCTACAAAGTCTTTAAATTGAAACGTACTTTTAAGCTTCCCTTGCCATCCATTAAAACGTCATTTGCAAAAAGATTTGCTAGATACAGCCAATCACTGACATACAATAACGTCACCTCCAAATGTTCTCTTAGAGACTGTACCATGTACATAGCTAAAAGGAAACTTACCAACTTTCTCTTAAGACTGGACTACATTGAGACGGAGTGTTTAGTCGGTCCCACCGTGCTTCAAGCCTTGTCGTGGCGGTGGGGCTTAGTAGTCTGGGGTGTACCCAGGCGAAGCTAATTGAACCGAGGTGGGTCTTTGTACCCCTCTTATAAGAAGAGGGGACTAACAAACAGGAGGAGAAATCGCTCTCGGTACCCCTCTTATAAGAAGAGGGGACCAAAGAGCAACAGGAGGTAGCGATTGCGCGCACGGGGCAAGGGGCGATGATGGGAACCTCACCCCATTGCACTGTCCCAAACTCGGTGGGGTTGCCCTGTATTGCGTGGCAACCCCATCCCTGAGGTGGAGTTGGTCCCCTAGGGGGCTGACTAGCCGTCGAGGTGCCCTGATGATTTGTTGTTCCTGGGCACCTCACCAAGGGCGGCACTGATGGCACTCGCGGTGGTTTTTGTGGGTACTGGGTACTATCCTGTGCCGCGAGTCCCACACACCACTGGACCCCACCCAAGGCCAATGACGTTGATGAGTTTAACCCGCGTTAAGAAAAAGAGTGGAACCACAGTGTAAATCGCTTAACCATACAAATTCTTTTCTAATTTGTTAGTTTTCAAATAATCCAGTACACGATTATATTATTATGGTAAATTTTATATAATAAACTTATATAATAAATATCAAATTATCACTAGGAACAAAAGTTTGTATTAAGAAATAATGTATACTATACGCTGAATTTCAAATGTTTATTATGGTGGCCCAAGATACAAGCTTACCTTAGTTTGGGAGCCATTAGCAAATTTTGTAAATTTTTACATGTTATTTGAAATAAATTTGATTTGATTTAAACTACACAGACTATTAATATCATGGCCATTTATTATCATTTAGGTTCGCACTCTTTTGCGCATCGGTCCTGTGCTGTTCGTTTTGTAACTCGCGTGCATAGAGAATACGCCACATGGGTAAGCGTCGGCACACCTCGGCGGCACAGTGTAGCTATTATACAGAGAAACCATGTTTAATAACACAAAAGATAATTTTTGCCAACAAGGTGGTGAATCTCTACGTGGTGAGATAAGTCTTGACTGCTCATTAGAAAATGACACTTCCCCTACTGTATTACACACTATGTAACATTTCGTAAAGGCGTTACAGATGAAAATATAATACTCCTCAGAAGCAAACTTCAATGTTTCCAAAAGAACAAGATGACGTCTTGAGTGACTTTTTTGAAAAGCAAAACTAGAATATCGAAGGAATTCGAAGACTTTACAAGATCCATTCAATTTGACAGTGATAAGTTCGAGGAAATAAAAATTCAAGAAAAAAAACACTAGAAGAAAAAGCTAAGACACTCCAAGCCAAAAATCAACAATTTAAGGAGCTGGAAGCGAAAATGCACGTTTTAGGGCTAAATTTGCGACAATATAACGTTGAAGTTATCAATATACCCGAGAAACGAAATGAGAACTTGACAACAATACTAGATAACATCGCCACTGCAGTCAAACATCCTATATCTAAATATGACGTCATCGCATTTCATCGCATTCCTCAATTAAATCCTAAAAGTGGACGGTCAAAAAATATTATCATCAAGTCCTCGAATCGCATCGCATAATACGGGATAGATTTCTGACAGCGGCTCGCACAGTGAAAAATCTAAGCGCAAGAACATCTCCCTACGGGTCATCATGAGAGCCGGTCGCTACTTCCGTAACGATGTGATGACTTGCGGATAGAGTCGCTGGAGGAGTTTGTGGTTCGATTGTCGAGTGCTACGTTTAAAAGGGCAGAAAATGGATCGCATGCTCATCTACGCGACCTGGCCCCGCTGCACGCGCGACCACCTGACGGGAGTGATCCACCAAGCGGACTAAGGACTGTGTGTCCTGCAATCCGGACGAGGACCACACATGTACATGCATAACACATTCAAATCACTACTCACCAACAGTCATAACACACCACACACAAACGACATAAAAACGAGCACTTAGTGACATATATCAGTAAATTAATCGTAACTTTAACTGTACCTAGTATCTTTGATTAAAGTTCCGCTGAGTTCTCGACTGTCTTTGTCAGGTCTGAGTTAGGGTTGATCCGGTGGTAGTAGTATTCGGCAGTAAGGACACACCACTTCGGAAAATTTTAATGGCATGACCGGGGAGGAATATCTCGCTCACATGACACCAACGTAAAGTGAGAGTTATACTGTCGCGTTTCGTGCGGTTTGTGAGTAGTCGGTGGCCCGTTGGAGGGGAGGAGAAAAGGATGGCAACGCCGCTGCATGACAATAATTCGGATGTCCATGAGCATCGGATATGACATCCGCCAAAAGGCGCCTATTGTTCGTTTGCCCCCTTATACTGTAATAAAAATGTAAAAGGTGATATAATATTGCATTACAGCTGAATTAATTGGCCAGCACGACCGAGGAGGTACCTCTCGATTACATGACACCTCCCTAAACAGTAACATCGGCACTCGTAGTCCCAAAACAACCTCGTTCGGCTTTTATCAATCTTCTGTGTGATATGCTAAGATCACGTAATTAATTATTCCCTCATCGTCCTGGTTGACAAATGATTCATGGTTGGTCCTGCTCCATTGTAACCATTATTCTCTGTCCGCCCTTTGTTCCATAATTTGATTATCATGATGTTATGCCTTTGTTACTCTATAATTGTATGTGATCCAGGTCCGTGTTTTCCCTAGAATAATTAATTCACATATATAAAAGAGACCACATGCAAGTGAGAAAAGTAAGTGTAAGTTATGGTATGATATTTCATACACAGGAAGATAGGTACAGCTTCGTAAGGGCCAAATACTGTTATTTTTTATTGTAAGTATAGTCTGTACATACAATAAGACAAAGAAAGATCACAGAGCAAAAGAAATGGAAATAGTACAGAGATTATATTTTCTTTGCGGCCACTGTATGTAATATCTCTGTATCTTCCTTTGTTCTCATCACTTTAACGTGTGCCGTTTGTGGATTACGTAATCGTAATCTCTCATGAGACGTAAGATGCGAGTTCTTCGTTTCGAGGTCAATGTCACTAAGTGCTCGTTTTTATGTCGTTGTCGTCTATAATCGATCCGAGCGACCATTACCGGCGAGATGACTTACAATTTAAGCGTATTATGCTGCCCTGTCATTTAGCATGAAAAAGCTCGCATCGCAGATACGGCATGTATTAAATAAGCGAGTAGTGGGCAGGGTGGCGTCCCCTCCCCGTCGGGCGTACGGGAGGCACTCGGTCTGGCGGAGCGTCGCCCCGGCAACGCGAGATATTGATCTGCGCGCGCTCTAGCCCCGCGCAGCATCCCCCGCGCTCCCCGTGCCCCTCCGCCCCTACACGCCCTTGATTTCGCGACCGCCCTCGCGCCACCCTACACAAATACTTATTACTCTTCACACAACACACTCCACGTAATCCAATGAAGAAATTCCACTTGTTAGTCCTATGCATGTTTCGCCTTTTTTATACATCTAACTAAAATGTGTCATATTTATATGAACATGAGGAATCAAGTTAGCAAGCGAGCTCACATAATGGGGCCTAACTTTCAAAACTTGTGCTATAGAATTATGCAATATTAAAATAAAGTCACGTGGAATTTCAGGGTGAAGTAAAGTGAATGTTTGATTTGGTAGACCCAAATCTCTAATATTCTAAGTCATCTAAGTTGATCCCACATTGTGCGCCGTCTTATTCATATAACACTTTTCTAAAAAGATTGAGTCACAATTTATTTATATATCAACATTGACATTAACATAAAGTAAATACATATATACAATCGGACAATCTGACTGTGACATCACAGTCAGATTGTCTAAGTCGCCGTATTTCATTACGGTTATCCATTTTCAAAAACAGGGCCGTTTTATTTTGTGGCGGGCGAAAGATTAGCCCGATTGAATAAGGATGAGTAATTTTGCGCCAGGAGGAGTCCGGCTTTATTCGATAGTCAATAAAGCTAGCCTTATTGAAATAAAATGAAGCATTATACACTTTTTTTGGCACGTTTTAGTTGCTAATTTTAACACTTGCGGCGTTGCTTGACATGACAACAACAATGGTATCGATTGTAGAATACAGAGAAATAAAAAGTACACAACACAATACTTGACCTAATTCCATTCTTGTTTTGGTCACTGTGACTGCCTAAAACTAAAGAGTAAATGAGGCAAAATGTCAGTAGCTATATCGAAGGAGGACTCGCAATGACAATCCGGCTAATCCGCCACAAAACAAAACTGCCCTGTTTTTGAAAATGGCTAGCCGTAATGTTACACGGCGATTTGTACAATACGACTA